>SRLM01000413.1:590582-671229 GCA_015708895.1 Populus ilicifolia | reverse complement strand
GTTTTGATATCGTAGCATGATTTCCTTTTGTTCTTCGTTGTTACAATTAAATGATCTTCGAGAACTTTTATCAACATGTGATTAAAAAAAGTGCATCCAGGTCAGCAGTCGCGTGACCTGAAAAAAAAAAACTAGCCTAGTCTTCTTCTCCACACCAACCAGCCACCGCTAGTCGATCCTTTACCGAGCCAACGACCAACAGGCCAACCACCGGTCCAATAACCACTCCAGCCAACCCTCTTCCACTAGCCACCACGCATAGCCACCGCCTCACAACCATCAAACGCCTTCCATCTACCAAAACCAGCAACAACGGCCAGATCAACCACCTCAGGGATCAACCCACCACGTCACCGACCAATCTCAGCCACCAAGCTGATGACCACAGCCCTCAAAATCCAACACCAAGCCACCCTACCACTGTCCAAAATAACAGCCCAACACTCCACATCCATCCTCAATCACCATAGCCACCCTGCCCAAAACAACGACAGCACAACCACGCCATTGAATATTAATCAGTATAGAAAGATTCGGTTCAATCTCAGTCAAAAAGCCACATCACTCGGCCAGCAACTCCAGATCACGGCAGCTCCCGTAACAGCAAATCAGACGTCAGAGATCAGCATCATGCTCTAGTCAATGAAATCCCTCGCGTCAGTCAGTCAAGGCAGCTCCATATGCATGGGATTAGAAATCTTTTTTTCACAACTAATTCACATGTTTTCATTTTTGTTCTCTTTTTTTTTTTTAATTTCATTTATTTTTTTTATATTTATTTATTAAAGAGAAAAAAAAGTTAAAAAAAAAACGGTGACAGAAAATAAAAAGAGACAGGTATAAAACTACGAGGTCCATTGATTTGCGATAGAATTTGATTAGAATCTTCATCGATAAATTACTCGCCGAATTTTACTTTTCTAGTTTTTACACTTGCAATTAGTATTATTTTTGTGTCTAATATATATATAAATAAAAAAAGTGGTTGAATTTCTAGTTCTTTTTGTTAATTGCAAAACTCGTCAAAAAAAAAAGTGAGATATTATAATTATTATTTGATTAATAGTTAGAGTTGTATATTTATAATTTTTCTATTGTAATCTATTTTTTAAATTGATCTCCATGTTAAAAAAATAAAAATACCTTTATTTTTATATTGTAATTTTACTTGTAAGAATAGTTTGTTATCACAACCAGTATAATTATTATTTAGATTATTCTAAACATGATAAGAGAGTTATGAACCCTAACAGAATAAAAGCTTTTATTTTTAATGATTGATATAAAAATTGAATTTTTCACGGATAGATTAATAATATGGATAATTTTTTTTATTGATCTAACTTGTATGATAATTAAAGAGTTAGGTTTGCTAAGATGCAACTCATTAGTAAAGCTTAACTTTATTAAAAAGATGTTAAAGATTATAATGAAAGGAAAAGCGAACCTCTCATCAATTGTACTAAAATAAAACAAAATTACAAGAAATATACTTATTTCAGTCTTATAAGAATAAATTTTTAGACTAATGAAATAATCTTAGACAAGGAAACATATCAGTTATTGATTACGTAATATAATTTAATAATGACATTATGTGTCTTAAGAGAAAATAAAGTATGACTTTGCATAAGTTTAGTAAAGATTTGAATAATGTATTTAGAAAAAAAATCATGCTTACAGGTGTTTTCACTCTTGAACAAGCATAAAATATAATACAAGACTATGTTTCTCATAAAGAGTCAATAAATAAAATATCAAAACTCTCCTAGTATCACTTTTAGGTCTCAATTTAGGAATAATATTTCTTTTTTAGGTTTTTCATCTTATGATTTAATCCTATTAATGTCTAAATTTATAAAATATTTAGATTGAGTTTAAACGTTTAATATGCTAAATGTCAAGATTTCGATCATATATTCTTCAATTGTATCTCTAAACTCTTAGTCATCCAAAAGTATAAAGATATAAGTGAAAAGAAAAAATTATTATGTGTAAGGGTATGAACTTAATTTTAAAATTTTTAATAATTTAAATAAAGAAAAAGTGCAATAAAAAAAAGAGAAACTAACATGATAAGTCCAACCGAATCTTAGATGGAGGTTAACAAAGATCATGATGAGTTTGCTTTAATGATAGAGTAAACTTGAGGAGATTCTTTAATGAAACTACTTAAAAAAATAAACATAATATTGAAAGGTTTTCTAGATATTTATCCACCCGAATTACCTAATATTTACGTCGTATACTTGATAGTTAGAATGAAATAATTTTTGCACAACATATTGAGCTCCCTAATTTTTTATCTCATACATGTAATAAGAAAACATAAAAATAATTCTAATTTATTAAGTTGTGTCTTAACCATATCTATACAAGTTTTGAGTATTGTTTGTTTCATTTTATGTTTTTAGTTTTATAATTTTAATAGTTACAAATCTAAAAACTTTGTAGATTTTTTCTCTATATATCTTAAAGCTAAGATATTTAAGTTAACTGAGTTATTTTTATATAGAATTTATAATTTTACATGTTAAGATCATAAAACCAATCCAAACAAATAAAAAATAACATAAATTCTGAATCTATATATATAAGAATCATGTTATATTTAATGTTAAAGATTATTTTATAATACATATTATATTTGAGTGATGTTCTTTGAAAACTATTTATAAAATACTTCATTTTTTTACAATTATTATATTTGAAATGAAATAGTAGACCATACAATTGAATTTAATTATACAGTTTGGAGTATATGCAAAAAAACTAAATTATCAATTTTGACTATTTTGTTTTTAATTTAGGAATTATTTTTTTTATTGTGAAAAAAGTATTTTTGTTATAAAAACCTTATATTTATTTAAAATAACCCTAATTTTCAAGCATCATTAATTATTTAATTAAACTATTAACAAACAACCACTTGATTAAATGAATTTATGAATGGAGTACTAAATAGAACAGTAATGAGTGAGTTTGTAGATATTTTTTACATGTCGGACACGATAATCCAAGTTTTCTTCTTCTAATCAACTTTGAGATTTTTTTTTTAATTTTCTTTACCTCTCGGACACACGACAAGCCAAGTTTTCCTCTCGTGATCAAGTTTGAGATGTCGCTCGTGCTCTCTCCATTTATCAAGACGATGTTTCACTCTAATTTGCAAGAGGGTGTTAGAAGAACCGTGTGGATTAGAAGAAGAGAAGGAAGGAGACAATGAAGTCTGTAAAACATGGACATTGTGTTCTAAAGGTATTTTTGAAACATTATTTTTAATCTCAATTTGAAAAGGAATTACTATAGTAAATAAGATGGTCTATCATCTGATTTGCTTTTAGATGTATTTTTAAAAATTCAATTCCATTTAGAATCCAAGTCTTTACCTTTAAAAAAAAAATTCAAAGCACAAGAATTAACTCAAAACATGTGAATTGAATTGAATTCACATGTTTCTAAACGCCCTGTTAATCTTCAAGTCCAAAACCTAACTCCCAAGCAGAGAGGCTTAATTTGATGACGCCCTGTGTCAGCGCAAGGCCCAAATCATTCACAGTTCTCCCCGAGCTGCTGGATTATTAACTCGGGCCCTCAATGGGGTCTTAACTATCCTATCCTTGGCTAAGTGACGGGCAGTTGTGGCTATATACAGCCTAGCCTGTACTATTTGATGGGACGAGGGCTCTTGTCTCATTGACCTGGAAATGGACGGAGCAGCAACATCTACTTTTATTCTTTCATGACCAATCGGCTCTCAACGTAAGAAATTTCATTACCTTGTTCGCAACAGTATCTGTGATAAAGCCACCATGCAAGGGGTTGGAGGCCGGCGAGAAGAGAAAATCAAATCACTAAATTGTATTATCTTTGAAGAGACTCACCTTTTCTCCAAGCTTTAAAGAATCAAGATGCCATTATAGTTTGGTTTTAACTGTTGTTTAATAGAGGATAAGGATCACATCACTCGATTATCTGATCAATTACTACTAGTTCTACCACCTATGATGGATTTTGATTGGTCCACAGCCGATCTCGGACCCACCATATCTCGTGGAAAGTTTAATCCAGAAAAACAAGAAAAGGGAAATCTTGTGGAAAGGTTTTGCATCATGTGGAGGCACTGCACAAACTTCTCAGATTTTCTACGAACAAGATTTTTGCCTCGAGAGGTCCATAGCTGGAGATAAAGGGATCGAGTCCTGATTCATTTGCTCTAAAGTCGTCTGCTTGCGCCCGAGGCAACCAAGCACATGAATGTGTTGCCATATTGCTGATAGAGCAAAAACTGCTTTGTAAAGCTTCACATTAAGTGTCAGGCACCCAAATAAACTAGAGGAAACATGGTAATTAATCACAACGTCATTTACTTGTCTGGTATGAATAGTTTTTCTTACATTCAACTGATTAGTTAATTAATAAGCAAAAACTCTTTGGATTTTCTTGTATGATATTGTAGAAAAATCATCATGCATGACCAACTAGCCAGACGTGCTATTCCTTCCCAGTTTAATTTTATGGCTGCTATCGGTTACAGTATAGTTTAATTAACAAGGTATATCACGTTTATCTGGGGCTGCTACTGATCCTACTTGACTAGGCAAGGTATTAACTAGCATGACGATGCAGCAATATATATATCAATAATTGATTCGGGTCACGAGTGCATAGAGCCGATCTTGGACCCATCAAATCTTGTGAAAGGAAGTGAATCAGTATAATACATGATGATGATTAGCTGGCAATACATGTTCAAGTATGATTAATTAGGTAGCTAATTATAGTGAGAAAAAACGAACATGTGTGATCACATTTTGATTCATCTTTCTGCAAATATGATGGACTTGGCTTGTGGTTTCCAAATATCATGATTGGTGCCTTTTACTATATATCAGCATGGTGATCATGATAATGACTTGCCCACAAGTCCCTTAAACCATGATTAGCTGAAGAATTTGCACTTGACATTGGTTTATTCGAAATTGAAATTAAGAAGATAATGATGCAAGTCCAAGAAAATGGATTATATATAGCCCTAGGCGAAATATTACCCTAAATGTTTTGGTCACAAAGGTACGCATTCTCTATAACTACTAAATTAGAATCATCAAGTACCACTATTAAATTGCAGAGATCCCCTTTTCTCCTATCCACGAGAATCACACAAAAGGAAATCAAAGGGAAGAAGATTTACGAGCAAGCTTCTTATGCTACTTAATCCCATACATGAGTAATAAGTTTCATTATAGGCCCACGCGATTATGAAAAAAGTAATTATTACCAATATCAAGCTAGCTAGCTAGCCAGTAATGACTAGATCATGAAGACTTGAGATATTATTCTTTTAACAAGAGTTCTCGATCATAAACCTCTTCATGTCTTGAATAATCTCTTCTGAAGCATCTGAGTAAGGATCATTGGTGAAGAAACCGTGCTGCTTCCCCTCAAATTCAACATACTCAATTTTCTTCCCCATCTCTTTCAACCTCCTAGCATAATCCTCGCCTCTATCTCTTAACAATTCACAGCTACCTACAATCACCAAGATTGGATCAAGAGCCACCAGTTCAATATTCAAGCTACCTGGTCCAAATGGGTTAGCCAAGGGGTGGTCCCTACTTGCTCCAGCAGGCATAGAAAGCCTCCAAAAGCTGTACTCGTTTAGCTCAAATTAATTAGTCGAAAAACAAAAAGGAAGAAGCGGGAACATAAAACTATATATGTGAAATGGATTAATATCTCTAAGAATTAGAGTTAACTCTAATTAATTGCCACACACACACACACACGGGGGAACATTAGAATAAATACAATACTAATTTGATGTAAAGAACTTCAAGTCTAGTGGAGAGCTTTTCATAAGATAAGGATATCAGAGAGAGATATTGGAGGAGGCACTATCTAATACATATGGAGGCGATTCTGTTGATATTGGATTAGGCACTACGACTATGTATCTCATAGCTTGTATGTGACGTGCTCAGCAAAACTTCTGGTTTCTCATGTCATCACTTAATTTCTTAGTTCCTTTTCGTCTGTTTTTTTTATTTAAAAAAGTCACCTCCCTTTCTTCTTATGTATATAGACAGGGAGATTCCAATTTAAAAAACGCTACTATAAAGGCGGCTAAAAAAATTGGGGTAGATTTACCACAAGAAAGAGGAGATATATACGTACAATTTGACCACGAACACGTGTATGTAGAGCTACTAGCTACGAACATATAGCCAGGGCATCGAACTACATGGGACCATGGTCCAAGTGAAATATCAGGTAGCGGGACTTGATAAAAGAAGCTGTGGAAACTCTTTGGCACCATGAAGATGAGACTGCACCGAGGACAATCAACCCAAATGGTGTGTTTTACGATTGGAAAGAAAGCCAAGTGGTGTGTTTTAAAATTGCTTGAGCTTGACCTCTCTCATGTGCTCTAGTTCATTTTGGCTTTGAAACAATAATTGTGGTTTTGAATTTGGTAACGTTTGACCTTCAAAAAGATTGAAATTAACTTGATTACTTGCGAATAAGACAATTTGATTAATTATGGCTGACCCATTCAAATTTCAAACAGAACTAGTGCACGTACGTCAAAGAAGAGAGATTGGCCATGACTCAACCGAAGCACACTCAAATAACAGTAAGGCGGAGACATGGCTCTATCATGAACTTTTCAATGAAGGAATTTTCCATAAAAGCTGGCCCTAATGTTCCCTTGTAGTGTATGTGCATCTTATATCAGCCACGTAAAAATCAGTATCTGGCTGCTCAGTTAGCTGAGATATGCGTGACTGTGATAAAAATTGATTTTTAAAATTGATTTTTATAACAATCCAATCCAAGAACACTAAACAATAGACACCGTCTTGTTGCGGTCCTCTTCGAGCTATAATAAATTATTCATGAATAAGGGCAGGTATGTCCCATACATGAATTGAACACCACCATCTGCTACATAAGGTAGGTACTAAACATATATATTAATATCGTTCCTCATCAGAAAGCCGGCCCACCTTTTCATTTGATCACGGCAGATATCCTAGCTTTTGATTTTTGTTGTGTGGAATATCCTACTTTTGCATCATCTAAAGCTATTTTTTTAGATCTTCGAATCATCATCAAGCAATCAGATTCAAGGCAACACTTAGGAGAGCAGGAAATCAAGCAAGCAAGCAATTAATATTAATATTCTTCACCTATATACACTAGACATGTTAAGCTAGTGAACCTAGACAAATGATATGTTTCCAAATTGATATATTACTTAACTGCTCACCGTCTACCCCAATTATATCTGACATTATTGCATGGGGTTTTCAGGTGGACAAAGTACAATGAAATATACTTTAGAAGGCACGATGGAATGAAGGATCAATTTGAGGAAACTACTGCCACAAGAAGAGAGACAAGAAGAAAAGAATTGACCACAATAATTAACATCGCCAAGCCCCTCAGTACTTATTCCATATGGGACACAGAGCCAGAGAGAGATGGGTGTGTGCTTTGCGTTTTCCTTTTCTTTTGTGTGGATCATCGGGAGGGCACGTATATGTACGCACCATGCATCAATAGAAACCCTTTGAGAAATTGCTGGTGTGGTCCAATTCTTAAATGGGACTTTAATGATTTATATATATATGGTAAGATATGATGAGAATTATGTACGTCCAGTGTGTGTGTGTCTTCCTTTTACTCTGGCGGTTCAATTAATTTCAAACAATACTTATATTATCTTTACCTAGACTAGTTGGCAGGCAAAAACAAGGTTGTCATTTGTGAAGATTAATGAAAAAGCCGTATCTTTTTGACTCCGACCTATGATATTACATTACTTTCCACAAATTTGATTCCATTGCGGTTCTTTTTCGTTCTATTTTCTCTTTTCAAATCAATTAGATATCACATTAAGGTTGACCAATTTCGTTTAGTCTGGTCTGGCATCACTCTGAAGGAGAAATTCAGGACGGATGACCCTAAGCAGAGAAAATACAACACTCATCCCACCAAATTAAGCCGCATATTAATTAACTGTAAGTGTGGCAGTTAATTGTATAAAAATGACAGTAGATATAAAATTATTTGCAGCCCGGAGATCCCTCGATCATATGTTTGTAAATATGATAAATTAAGTATATATCATGTAATGTATGGTACAAGAAATTGTTGTCTACATCACATCCAAAATGGTTTGATCTACGTACGTATACCATTAGAATTAACTGTGACAAAAGAGAGAGAGAGAGAAATTAATAGGAGATGGATGTTAACGTACCGATCCAGTATTTCCAAGTTCAACGACTGTTCACTAGGCCCTTCCTCTGATTTTGTCCTGGCAACCCCTCCAAAAAATGGTGCCATTAGGATATATCCTCTTACCCGAACTGGAGCCAACCCAGTCGAACCAGCCCCGATCTGAACGGCTAAGTGGTGTGCAATATTGCCACCAGACGAGTCACCCAAGATAAAAACCTGGTTATAGTCAACCTCACCACCATTGACCCATGCATCGCCTTTGTCGCTCAAAACCTGAGCTTGTAGCCACTGCAAGGCACTAAATCCATCCTCCATGGCCGCCGGGAGCCTATGTTCTGGGGCCAAACGATAGTCCGGGGCCACAACGAGGGCGTTGAGCCCAGAAGCTAGCTTAAGGCAGCAGTTGTGAAAGTTAGGCCACTCACGCGTGCCTACACAAAAGCCACCTCCATGAAGGAAAAGTATGACAGAAAACTTCTTTGCAGGGGATGACGGTGGCATTGAAGTGGGTTTGTAGAGACGGAGGTGGAGGTTGTTTATTTTGTCAAAGAGGCAGTCCTTGAAGACGATGGACTGGTCATTGATGATTGGGATGGGGAACCCTATGTCTTTGGACCTATAAATGGTGCCATCACTGAAGAGTTGGACAACACCCCCGCAATCTTCTACCACATGAGGGAGGGAACCCATTTCTGCTATGGTTTCTCTTCTCTATAGGGAGACAATGATGGTTGGCAATGGAGGTAATGGCCTAAAATGGGAGGTATATATAGGCAGAAGAAAGGGGAAAATTAGGGAGGGGGAAGGATGGGTGAGTTGGAGTGGAGAAGGCAGACAAAGTTTTTTCGAATGTCAAGGGTGATTGTGTCATTTCATGAGGGATATCATGGTGGAGGATGATGCATATGCATTCATGGCCATTGGTTTATCTTATTGTTTTGTAGAAGGACCATAGATGAGGTTGGTGGCTGTGGAAATGTGCTTCCCCGTTTATGGTAAAATCCTCCCTCCCTTTAAGACTTGGAATTCTCATTTTAAAAATTATATTAAAGTTCATGTTCTAACAAAGATAGGTTGGGGGATTTTACGTTTAAAGGATACGTTTCCTTTACACAGTGAAAGACCAATAAATTATAAAATAAAAAATAAAAAATAAAAAAATTCTTGCTATTTTATACAACAATATATATATATATATATATATATATATTGTTGAAGATAACTCTCCTCTCCCCCTCACATAACTTCCTGCTAAAATAATTGTTTTGTCTTCTTGCTAAAATATTTTTTTTTGTTAATATAATCAGGTATGTGTCTATATATATAATCATGTATTTTGTCGCGGGGTACGAGTCGATTTGATGTTATTTAGCAATAACAAAGGTTTTTTTGTCATGCCTCCTTTGTAAGGTATTGTGTATTGGTAAGAGTTTTTTGAATTTCATTATAAAATAATGATTAAGGTTCAAGAGTTGCTATATAGTATTATGATCACTAGAAATCTATGGTTTACAAGAGTCCGAGTAAGGAACTTGTTCTACAAGGGTAAAACACATCACCCTTAGTGCACTCTACTTAAGATAAATTGCGTTATTGTTTGATTTTTTTTTTTAGTCGGATATTTGTTGGTCTTTTCTAAGACTCAAGGCAGATTTATCTTCGTTAAAGAGTCTATCTTTTTGAATTAAATCCTAACTATTCTAAAATCTGAATTTTAGCATTGTATTTATTTACATATTGTATCTTTAATACTTGAAGTTGTTCTTTATCGTATAATTTTACACCTCATAAATATTAAAGTTTACATCTCAATCCTAAAAAAAGATTGAAAAAATATTTTTGATATATTGACTAAATCCTAATGGATAATTATAAACTGGTTACGATATTCTTTTTTGGATTTCTTTAAACATGAAAAAAAGATATAATTTTTTTTATATAAAAAATATGCTTGGAAAAATTTCAGGTCATATACAACAAAATATTTTTTTTTGGAAATGTTTTGAAATTTTTTATTTTTTTGAAATATTTTGGAGAAAATCGGGTATTTTAATACCAGATTTATATTTTACAGTGTAAATTTACAATTCGATATTATACAAAATTAGCAGAAAGATATGTGAGAAAATCATAATTTTTTTTAAAAAAATTAGATTTAACAAAAAAAAAGTATAGTCTATTGCATGAATAGTGGGCATGAATTATAATTTATGCCACTGTTCATGCTTGAACAGTAGGACATGAATTATAATTCACATTCTCTGTTCACTGAATATAGGTAACGAAGAAGAATGGACAACTTGACATGGTGGTGGTCTGGCTGAGGGTGACGGTGTGCTGCGGGTGGTTAAAACAATTGAGGTTGGCGTTAGTCATTGTGGGAAGAAGAAAAAGTTAGAAAGAGAAAAGATCATAGTGGTTGCTTGGTGGTCGGTTGGTTGTAGAAACAGTAAAGGGATGTCGTGAGGACTATGAATAAGGGCGTGACAGATGGTAGTCGAAGGTAGAGGAAGCAAAAAAAGAAGAAAAAATATGCGAGAGGGGCTATAGAGAGGAGAGAGAATTTGATGGTGGCTCTTGGTGGTCGTTGGGTGGTTGTGTTAGCTTTCTATGATGGAGTTGATGGTGGGAAAACTGATGATGAGGGTGGTGGTGGCTGAAGGCCACAATGGAGAGAGAAAGAAAAAAAAAATTTACAGAAACTAGCAGAAAATTGGTTTTTTAGTTAACTTTAGACCAAATTTCTTCTCTTTTAGGCTATATCATCCATCTCTATTTATAGGTGATGAAAGAAAGAAATCTTGTTTAGAATGAGAAAAAAATTCAGCTCTTAATTCAGTTGAAAAAGATCTCAATCATTGGTTTAAATTAGATATCATGAGTTACAAATTTGCAGACAAAAACTGACTGAGTTAGTCTTTTTAGGTTGTCACCAGAGATTATGTATTGTCATTTAACCTGAACTAATTATATGGGGTTCTAGATAAAGTGCAAAGGATTACTTTCATATAAAACTTGTCAAATTTGATGGATGTTATGTATATTAAAATGCTGCTACAAAGTAGGTAACCAGATTAGCTTTTTTAAAGAAAAAATAAAGATAATAAACAGTGTCGATTTTTTTTTTTGCCAAATTTTATTTTAGTTCTTTCTCTTTCAATTGCTTTCAATTGAACCCTAATTGACCCTAAATTTTTTTTATTTAATGCAATTAAGCCCTTAATTTCAATCAATGAACTTGATAAAAATTAAATTTGATCTCTTAAAATCTTAATCTTCTCAATTAAGCTAAAATTAAACTCTTAAATATAATTTTTCACCAATTAAGCATAAAATAAAATTAATTTGATCCATTCGAAGTATAATGAAGTCCTTGCACTTAATTAACTCCTTTGATTGAATCCAAATTAATTCTTAAACATAATTACAATATAATTTGGTCCATGATTAAATCAAAATGGCTTATTAAAAATTTATTTCTATTATTGGACTCAATTTTAATGCAAATTCATTCAATAATCATTTAATTTGACATTGAATTTGTATTTTTCTTCATTTTTTAGCATAATGGGTTTCAATTAGGTTTTGAATTTCCTTAAAAAATTATAATTTGTTTTTTTTCTATTTTTATAGCTCTTTTTGATATGTTTTCTCCACATTATCAACTTTTATTTTATTTTTACTTTTATTTAAAAAATTAATTTTTAGAGAATAATCTAGAATTGGATTATGACACATTTAATTAACCTGATCATGAAAATATTTACCAACTTAATTTTTACTTCACAAGATATCTCTATATAAACCACTTTAAAAATTTATAATATTTTAATGCAAGACTAAAGTTTTATGTTTGAAAATATTTTTGCTAACAATTTCTCATTCATCGTAATTAGTTTTGGACTTTTCTTGGCTGGAATATTTATATTAAAAATACTTTTTAACAAAACCTTAATAAAAAAAATTGAGGTAGGGTCAAACTTTCTTATAATTTGTATTTAATTTTCAAATGAAAATAAATGTAAAATTAAGTTTAATTTGATAAAATAATTATGTTATTAGAAAATCATTCTAAGTTTTAAGAAATTCTAAATTCATTTTTTAATAAAATCTAAATGAATATAAATTTGAATTATATTCAAATAAAATGGAATAAAAATTAAATATATAAATATATTATATAAATTAAATGTATTATATAATTCTAATGTATTGGATGTAATCTATTAATGAAATACAATAAAAATATATTAAATAGGTAATAGGAATGGTCTTGAAAAAAATATCTGATATATCTATTCATAGTTGAATGGTAAAACTTATCTTTGCTAAGGAGAAAACACAAGCTCAATTCTCGTTATCTATCAAAGTCAATTTATTTAATAGAATAAATGATTTAGGATAGTTGACACTAATAGTTTTTTTTTTCACCCCTATCCTCTTTTCTTTCCTCCCTTTAAAAAAATAGTAATTAATTATTCACAAGTTAACAAAGACAGTCCTTTCTTTTCTTGTCAAGAAAATGTTGTGGAGACAAGATTTGAACGCGTGACCTCAAGATTATTAGCCTTGCAAACTATTAAAATGCTCTACCCGATGTGATGAAGAGAACAAGTGGGACCTAATGGACAAACCAGGATTGAATGCACCCCTCTACCATATATGTATTAATATAATATCACACACACACACACATGATGGCTCCTCTATGATCAATGATTGCAGAAATATCTAGAAAAATAAAGGTAAAAAAATACAATAGTTACCAACATGATCTTGTTGCCATCAACAACAAATATATATGAAACTTTGCTTGAAGTATATGTATATATAGCCCAAAGTCTTGATAATTAGCTCTTGGCCTTTCAGTCAAAAAACAACAGCAATAAAGACACGGTATATTATTTCACGGCGAGGATTGTAACATTCAATTAATTTCTCATTTATCACTCAATTACATGATTTTTTTTTAGGATTGATGAATCAAATGATATAAAAGAACTGGCATCAACCTACCCAAAACTAAAAGGACCTCCCCACATTTTTGTTCCAATCTTTTCCTTTTCTTCTCTCGTTGAAATAAACATTTCCATACCATAAGGTTTCACTTCCTATTAGTATCAATAATACAAGTTAGATCCTTAGCTAAGCGTTGGTTAAACCTTGGAAATTTTAATGTTCTGATCCTTATAGCCATTATCTTACTCTAGTAATTCTTGCTAATAAAAATAGCCTTGTTGTAAAAATTCCACCTAAACGTTAATGAGTTGTCCTTGTATAATGCTCAAGGCTTTAGGCTAAGTAGCAACTTTTAATTTATTATGAATCCAAACGATTGATTTAATAAGTTCTTGGCAACAAGCATAGATATTGAATAGAAACATTAAACTAGAAGCCCATACAAAGTAAGCATCTATAAAAAAAAAAGAAGAAGAAGCCAAATGCAAATAATAGAAGAACCATATAACTAAAATAATAAAAGGTGAGTTAAACCAACTCATTGAAGGAATAACATGTAAGATATATCTTAGATGTTACTAGTTTGTAAATTGATTTTATTTTGATATAAATAAACATACTAAACATGTTGTCATCAAGTAGTGAAATATATGTCAAAGATCATATGACACCAAAAGATGACCACTGTGGGAGGATTATTCACCTAAGTTTTATATCTCTCTCATCAGCTAAGTATATAAAATATCATGCTCATCTAGACTAACTACTCTCCGTTAGCATGGAGTTACTAACAAGTATACCGATATCAAGATATAATATATACTCGCATAATTATCAAAGCAAATTATATCATATTAAATATAATTTAGTTCAATAGATGAGTACTCGAAAAATAAAAAAAACATATATAAATATTGAAGAAATTAATTAGTTGTATTCATCATATAATCAATATACATATTTGTTTATATTACATGCTTATTAAAACTATCCAATTCACCCAGAAAACAAAATCAAAGGACAACGGATGTAAAACAGGAGACTATTGAAGATCATAAAGAGGAATGTTAGCAGAACCTATAATAATTAATATATAAAATACTCAAAAATGACTTGAAGCAAAGTAACATTAAAGATTAAAATCTCTAAGTTTAGAAATCAAAATATAAATATTAGGCCAAATTGTTTCATCTGATTAATCTGGAACATAACTCAAACTAATTAAACCTAACAAACCCAATAAAACTCTATTGTCAAGTCAATTGATCGACCGCTATCACGGGTTAACTGGTCAGCCAATTTAGACCAATAATTTGACCAGTTCTAGAATCCTGATCTTTCAAATTAACTTTGAAATTATAGATTCAACAAAAACATAATTTATTCCTAATGAGATTATTATGTTTGGCATCTGGTTATGTATGGACGCTTACAACTATAATTTTCAACATGCTATGATATTGTCCTAAAGTCAGTGCACATGTAGGGGAATTGCAATTTTACATAAATATATAGGAGCACTATTATTTACATGAAAATAGGTAATTAACATATATTTGATTTTAAATAGTGTGAGAACGAGCAATGAGCTAGGAGCAGGGCATTCAAAATCACCATCATTTTTTGTCTTTGTGGTGACTTCATACTCATTTGCAGTTTTAGTAATCACAACCATTATTGTGATAATATTTCAAGACTTCATTAGCTATATCTTCATTGAAGTCGAGAATAATTAGGAGGCTTTCCCTAATGGTTAGCCAACCCTTTCTATGTATATGAGTAGGGCAATATACAATAGCAATGGTGGAGGTTACCACACAAGAGTATGTCTATAATATTTCCTGTATAAGTACATTCTATAATATGCCTCCCTCAAACTGAGGGTAGAGGATCAACTCGAAGGTTGAAATGAAAAGCAGTAAACGAAGAAGTAAAAAGTGACTTAGTGAAGACAATTGGCAAGTTAATCATGAAAGAAAATAAAATGAATCTGAATTTCCTTCTTTGCTATTTTATCCTGGACAAAATGATAATTGACCTCAACATGTTTTATGCAAGTATGAAGAACAAGATTTGTAGACAAATAAGTGACATCAAAGTTGTCATACCGAATGATAGGAGCATAAGCAGACAGAATCTAGAGATCTGTTAATAAGTACTGAAGCCAGATAACCTTAGTAGTGCCATTGGCTAAGACTTTGTATACAGTTTCAGTAGAAAAGCGAGCAATTGTGTGTTGTTTATTGTGTGCTCCCTTTTAAATTCTTGTAAAAAATTAAATCAAATCTTCTTTCTTTCTTTTTATGAAATAGAACACTAATATGATATTAATTAGGTTGTTTTTCCAATATCTCAATAACTATATAAAAGGAAAATAAAAATAATTTATCAATCTTAAATTTCAATCAACATAGAATAGAATTGAAAAGGAACCAAAATCTACAACAAAAAAGATTAAAAAAACATATAAAACACTATTGTAATCTACTCCACATTACATAGTACTGAGCTCTTTTACTCTTTCTTTTTTTAAAAAAAAAAATTCATTCAATTTTAATACTTATAGGAGTTTATCCGAAATTTAGGAGTAAATGCCAAAAAAGAATCAGAATTCAGTGGTTTATCTTCATTTCAATGATGGAGTTTCAAATTTCGATAGTTGATGGTTCAGCAACTTGTGACTTGCTTCCATTTTCCATCAATTAAGTCGATATTCTGTTTCCTCCCCATTTGCATATTTTACATTTTCCTTACTGTTGCAGCATTCGTAAAGAATAAATCATTTGGAAAGACTGAAGTTTCTTTTTCTGATGTGTCAATGAAATCTTTTATCCATCGTTGTAGATGAAAGAAAAAAAAATGTTCTTGAAAAACAAATTATATATATATATATAGATAGATAGATAGATATAGATATAGATATCTAAAAAAGGCATAGCTATGAAGAAAGGAAAACACAAATAAGAGAAATTACAAATCACTAGAGTACCGAAATTTGAAGTTGTCATTAAAATGCCAATAGGCAAAGTCATTTAGTATATTTTTTTTAATGAAAATCTCCCCAGAAATCCACGGCGGAGCCGGCTTCTGTTGAGAAAATAGAACACAAAACAGATCATAATACGTTAAAAAGAAATGACCAGAAGAACTAAGAAAATGAATAGAAAACATAATGTATGTCGTCAAAGTCAACTCTAAATTTCATTAATGGACAAATGAACGGTCCATGCTACCCTGTTGCAATATTTAGTCTAATATAGAGCCAGCTCCCGGAGGATGAAGAAGTCCTTATGCAAACAAAATTATCTTTTTCTTTGAGAATGCAGACGTTTGGATGTTGAGGTCTTACAAAATTATTGTGTAGGCAGTCATGTGAGTTTCAATTATAAAACACCATTTTTATTTTTTAATGTTATGGATATATGTGACTTAACTTGATCTTGCAGAGTTGGACCTTTCACTGTCTTCCTTTCAACTTGTTGGAGGAGGAAAATAACCAGTAAAATCAGGGGAGGTATTAGTTTATATGTCTTGTTCTGGAACAAGGACCATAGATGGGGTTGGACGTGGATATGTGTGTTTGTTTTTAGGGTTTTGTAATGGATGAGCGTATTTCCTTGCTATGGCCATGTTTCTTGTCTCGAAGTTACAGTTGCATTTACATATTTGTTAAAGCAATAAACATTGTTGTTCGCCAAACTAATGGTCTCATAATGCATGAGAAAACTTGCAATTAGAAGACAATTGGATCTTGAGTCTTCTGATCATTTGAAGAGGAGTTTACTAGACGTACGTGCACTCTAAGGAGACATAAAAAATGCTGGCCAGAAATCCTTGGGGTCCTTGACCATGTGAGCTTCAGTTTGAAACATGCCGCCTTATTGTATATTATGAATAGACATTGACTGTGCCTGCTCGTTGGACGCTTTATTGAACTTGTTGGTTGAGGAAGCCAACAAGGGAAATGAGGGGAAATTTGGACCACTATGAAGTGTGTATTTGCAGCCTCTTTGTATATAAATTATGCAGGGAAAAGAGGAGTTATCTGGGATAGAGTTTATCGTTCATTTATGTGGATGATGATGGCATGATCTCCAATGGCGATTGCCTCAAGTTTTGGCAGTTGTGACGAGGCAATTGGTTGTCGTGTCGGTGGTTGTAACAAGCTATATTTATCTGTAATTGTACATTATGGGTAGGGCTTGACTAGCTAGTTGCAGGTCTAACCCTATCTCGATTTTCAACAAGAGCAGGTAATTGGTGGGGAGAAGAGGAAGGATCCAAACCCAGGAATCATACGATGCATGGATCATCAAAAACAATCTTGAAGACATTAGCTTGGCCTGGGAAAAAACAAGAAACTTTACAAAAGCCTATTCATTCGAATCTTGAGTTGTAGCTTTGTCCTGCTCTTATTTTGTCCTCCCACAACCATTGACTTGTCTCCATATTCCATGGAGATTTATCAATCAATTGGAAGCACTGGAGCCGACTTCCTTTCTTTCTTTCTTGTTTTTTGTCCTTCAGCACAAGCCTCGGTACTGTCCTTATCTTAAATTCCATCATGCTCCACTCTTTTCATCTTTGAACCCATAGCTTGATGATGCAAACGATGTTTGAAACTGTGGGTGATTTCAAATAATGCTTGGACATGACATGCTTCCTGGTGATTTCTGTGCTAGCCCTGATGATTTATTTCTGCAATGACTATGTATGTCTCGTTTCTTGTCATAAATGCTTCCTGGTGATTTTTGTACAAGCCTCATGGCTTGTTGTCTTTTGTGCTATGCACAAGCTGACGATTTTGAGTACAACGGGCTGGTAAAGAGATCATCAGGTACAGACTAAACTGTGATGGATTTTGTTGGTGGGAGAAATCACTTCTGGTGGCTTTGAAACACTCAGATAGGATAAAACACACTTTTTTATTTCAAGAACAAAACTTACAATTACATAAACAAAAGCTTACAACAACCTCTCTTTTTTTCTCTCTTTCTCTCAATCTCTCCACATATAATTGTATAAACTTACCTATCTATTTATACACGAAATCAAAACAAGAAAATTCAACTTTCAAGTGTGAAGGCGGTTTGTGACCGAGGGTGTGAAAGCGGCTGGCGGCCGGTGGCTGGTCGGTTGGTGGCTGGGCGGTGACAGCTGGTGGCTGCCTTCCTTGACCTTCTGGATTGAGTTTACTTCAACAAATCTCCCCTTTAAACTCAATCAAGGGATGTCATTCCAAGCATGAATTTCAATCTGATAAATACTTCTCTCTTCAATGGCTTGGTAAAAATATCTGCAACTTGATCATCTGTCTTGCAGGATATCAGCTCGACTTCTTTGTTCTTTACATGCTTTTGGATAAAGTGATGACGTGTATCAATATGTTTACTTCTTTCATGATACATCGGGTTCTTTGCCAATGCAATCGCTGATGATTATCGATATAAATCTCTGTAGGATTTTCTTGAGGAAATCCCAAAAACTTCAGCAAATTCCTTAACCATATTAAATGGCATACAGCTGAGTTGGCAGCAACATACTCAGCTTCACAGCTTGATAACGTGACAATTGATTGCTTCTTGGATGACCATGTGAAAGATGTATCTCCCACGAAAAATACAAACCCTGTTGTACTTTTTCTTTCATTCAGATCTCTACCCCAATCACTATCCGAGTAGCCAGTAAGATTGAAATTTATACTTGAGGTATAAAACATACCTTCATTTATTGTGCCTTTGATGTAACGAAGAATTCTCTTGGCTGCATTCAAATAAGACTGGTCTGGCTTTTCCATATATCTGCTGATCAGTCCGACTCCATAGAGTATATCTGGTCTGGTACATGTCAAGTACCTTAAGCTTCCTACTAAGCTTTTGAAGTAAGTTGGATCAACATTTCCAACTTTACTTTTCCTCAATTCCACTCCATTCTCAACTGGAGTTGATACCGGATTGCAGCTTTCCATCTTGAACTTTTCAAGAATATCTTTGGCATAACTGCTTTGAGATACGAAAATCCCTTCTTCTTTCTGCACCACTTCTAAGCCAAGAAAATGTGCCATCAGACCAATGTCTGTCATCTCAAACTCTTGTACCATACTTTTCTTGAAGTCTTCGAACATGGTAGGATTGTTGCCGGTGAATATCAAGTCATCAACATATAGGCACACAAATAATACGCTGCCATCTGCTTCTTTCTTCACATAAATTGCGTGTTCATATGGACATTTTTCAAATCTATTATCTTGAAAATACCTGTCAATTCTGGTATTCCAAGCACGCGGAGCTTGCTTCAAACCGTAGAGGGCTTTCTTCAACTTGTATACTTTGCCTTCATTTTCAGCATCAATGTATCCAAGTGGTTGTTCAACATAAATCTCTTCTTCTAGGAAGCCATTCAGAAATGCTGACTTCACATCAAGTTGATAAATCTTCCATCTATGTTGTGCTGCTAGTGAGATCATCAGTTTGATTGTCTCTAACCGGGCTACTGGAGCAAACACTTCTCCATAGTCAATGCCTTCTCTCTGTTTGTAGCCTTTCACCACTAATCTTGCTTTGTATATTTGCACTTCTCCTTTTGCATTCTTCTTTGTCTTATAGACCCATTTGACACCTATTGCTTTCTTGTTTTCTAGTAGATAAGTCAGCTTCCAGGTATCATTCTTCTCAATGGCATGTATTTCTTCATCCATTGCTTTTATCCACTTCTCTTCTGTGATAGCTTCATTGAAGCTAAGTGGGTCACTATCTGCAAAAAAACAAAATAGAGTTGTATCTTCCATTACTTGAGTGGCGTCATACAGCTCTTCTAGATTTCTCATCCTTCTTGGTCCTTCTGATGAGGATGCTGATGATGGTTCTGGTAATGATGGTATTGATGATGATTCTGGCGTGTTTCTCCTGTTGAATACAGGAAATCTGTGTACCGGACTTTGTGGCTCATCTTCTGGTACTATTGGACCTTCTGCAAGTACTGTTGGTACTTCTTCATCTTCAAGGATCAAATCAGTGCTGATCCATTTAACTGCTTCTTGGTCATCATTCCATTGCCAAGTTTTATCTTCTTCAAAGATAACATCTCTACTCATAATTACCTTCTTGGTGATGGGATTATACAGCTTGTATCCCATTCTTCTCTCACCATATCCGACAAAGATGCATTTCTCACTTTTATCATCGAGTTTAGTCCTTCTTGCATCTGGGATCTTTGCATATGCCACACAACCAAAGACTCGAAGATGAGTAACATTTGGTTTGTGACCACTCCATGCTTTTTGTGGAGTGACAACTTGCAAACTTCTGGTTGGGCAGCGGTTCAGCAAATATACTGCACATGATACAGCTTCAGCCCAGTATTGCTTGGACAGTTTCTTTGCTTTTAGTAGACTTCTTGCCATATCAAGAATTGTTCGATTCTTCCTCTCAACTACACCATTCAGCTGTGGTGTATAAGCCGGTGTTGTCTGATGTCTTGTTGTGTACAAAAGGCTTCAAAGTCATTTGCTGTATATTCTCCACCTTGATCAGATTTTACGGTTCTGATCTTGTAGCCACTTTGCTTCTCAACAATTGTTTTAAAATCTTTAAAACAATTGAATACTTCTGACTTCCTCTTCAAAAAATATACCCATGTCTTTCTGCTAAAATCATCAATGAAAGTGAGGAAGTACCTATTCTATCCAATCGACATAGGCTTTATAAGACCACACACATCTGTGTGTACTAACTCCAGTGGCTTGTTTGCTTTCCAGTTGACTTCTTTGGCAAAACTGGATCTGTGATGTTTGCTGAGGACACAACTCTCACAGACTTCTTTTGGATGATCAATGTGGGGCATACCTTTGACCATCGTTTTGCTTGCTAGCATCTTCAGACTTGTGAAATTCAGATGTCCAAGCCTCAGGTGCCAAAGCCATTCTTCACTGTTAGTGATGGCACTCAAACACTTTGCTGCATCATATTGGATGTTTAAAGGAAACATCCTATTCTTGGACATTTTCACATAGGCAATTAATCTCTCATTGTAGTCTGTAATTGTCAGATGACAATTCTTCATGTAAAGTGTATAACCTCTCTTTAAAAGTTGGTCTATGCTCACCAAGTTCTGCTTTATAACTGGGACATAGTAGACATCGACGATGTAGCTATGATCGCCATTCTTCAACTTGATTGGGATGTTGCTTTTACCTTTGAATGAAACTTTTGATGTATCTCCAAAGGTGACAAAACCTTGTATGGTCTCATCTAGATCACCAAATAAATCTCGTTGGCCACACATGTGATTGCTGGCTCCAAAATCAAGATACCAAATATTCTCTTGATTCTTGTCAAGTCCTTGTTGGATAAATAATGCAGCTGCTCCTCTGTTATTGACATTCTCTTCTGCATAGTTGACTTGCTCACGTATCAGTGGAGCTTTCTTTTGACATTCAGTGCTATAGTGCCCAAATTGATTGCAATTATAATACTAAATATTTCTTTTATCATGGTTATTGTAACGGCTTCCTCTTCCTCTAGGAGTGAATACTTGTTGTCCTCGACCTCCTCTGGTGGTGTTTCTACCACCTCTTCTTCTAAAACTTGTATTCCAAAAACCTCTGCCTTGAAATCGCTGAAATCCTCCTCGTGTTTGTTGACTTCTTCCTCGAGTGGTGTATTCGCTTGTTGAAGTCTCCCCTTGCTCATATTTGTCTTTAAGAGATAATTTTGCTTGTAAAGCATGCTCAATTGCCTTATCTCCATTTCTTTTTACAATCTTCTACTCATGAGCTTGCAAAGAACTCATAAGCTCATCCACTGTCAACTTGTCCACCTCTTTGGACTCTTCAATAACGACTACAACAAAATCAAATTTTGGATCTAGGGATCTCAAAATTTTCTTAGTAATTCGAGCATCTGAAAGGGCTTCTCCGTTTCTTCTCATCTGATTGACTATCACCATAATTCTTGTGTGATAATCAGAAATGGATTCTGAGGACTTCATTTGTAACAATTCAAATTCACCTCGTAAAGATTGGAGATGAATCTTCTTTATTCTGTCAGCACCTTTATATTTTTGTTGGAGAGCCTCCCATATTTCTTTTGATGTTTCTGCGGAAGCAATGATTTCAAATGTCGCTTCATCAAGACCTTGATAAATGATGGTCTTTGCTTTGTTGTCTTTCTTTCTATTGGCTTTGAGAACTTGCTTCTGTACCTCTAGTAAAGCATCTTCTGATTCTTTGGATTCTGGTTCATCATAACCATATTGCACAATATCTATACACTCTTGTGAACCAAGGAATGCCTTCAATCTGATGCACCAACTATCATAGTTGTCTTTGGTTAGCTTTGGGATGAGTGTTTGTGCATTTTCTGTAGTCATTTTTCTCTTTAAATGACTACATCACCTTTTTGGGAGTCGAATTTAGCAAACCTGACACCGTAGATGGATCCGGAATGGTCCAAATAGTAGGAAACCGGTCTGACTTTGTAGAAAACAGGTTAAAAATGAGGTGAACCGGTCCAAAAATCAATTCGGGTGGTTTGCTGGGTTGAACCGGGAATATTCCAAGGAATATTCTTTTTTACTTTTACTTTATAATATGGCTCGGAGCTTGGCTTGGCTCCGGAATATGGCTTGGAGCTCGACTCGGCTTCAAATATGGCTCGTGGCTTGGCTCGCGGCGCGGCTCAAATATGGCACGCGTGTGGCTCACTCGTCTTCTTCCTCGGGGCGCGTGGGATACAGTGCTGAAACTTCAGATGGAGAGTGTGGTCCACCCCGTGCTCCGATTGACCTGATTTTTGCACCGTTGAGTTCGTATGATGAGCTCTACACTTTGGAATGATCAAAACTTTGAAAATTTAGATATTTCCCAAAAATACCTCTGTTTTCTGACGAACGGGGCTCTGATACCAATTGTTGGTGGGAGAAACCACTTGTGGTGGCTTTGAAACACTCAGATGGGATAAAATACACTCTTTTATTTTAAGAACAAAGCTTACAATTACATAAACAAAAGCTTACAACAACCTCTCTCTTTTTCTCTCTTTCTCTCTAGTGTTTCTCTCAATCTCTCCACATATAATTGTATAAACTTAGCTATCTATTTATACACGAAATCAAAATAAGAAAATTCAACTTTCAAGTGTGAAGGCGGTTTGTGACCGACGGTATGAAAGCGGCTGGCGGTCGGTGGCTGGGCGGTGACAGCTGGTGGCTGGGCGGTAACAGCTGGTGGCTGTCTTCCTTGACCTTCTGGATTAAGTTTACTTCCACATATTTAACACCAATAATTTCTGCTTTTGGCGATGTTTGCAGAGGAAGCAAAAGGTTTTAACGAAGCAGGCAAGTGCAAGCTGCGAGCCCCATCCTTTTCACTTCTGTCTGGCTCTTGCACGATATTGATTCCTAACTTTAGCACCACCACTACCAATCGGATTCCTTCACCTTACGAAAGAATAAAGTTTCGATTGTTAAAACACTCCTGATGGAAGTAATTTAATTAAACATCGAGTAATTGTATAAGATTTTTTCTTATTGTCAAAACAATTATTTTGTTTTCGGTTCGTTGTTAAATTTCTAAACGTGCTTTTTGGAGATTCCATGGCGAAGCTTCTTTTATCTCGTCTTTCAGACCGCCACAGAATGCGACAGCGAACCAGATACTGGGTTGAGCACAGCAATCGTAATGTTATGTATGTTTGGTTTACAGACCTGCCTGAATGTGAACTCCTATGATTCGCAGCCCCATGGACACATAAAAAACCTGGGTGACACTGAAAGGCTGAGGCGCTTAAGTTCTGCTGGGACAGGAAGAATAAACTAGTTGCTGACTGTTACATCATTTTTTTTTCATATAACTTTATTAAAAAAATGCAAGTTAAAAGTTTGATGTACAAGAAGAATGAAGGATTTTTAAAATATTAAGATATTAAGATCGTGACTCATTAGATAACATTTTAAAAAACATATATTAAAATATTAAATTAATTAAAATTAACTTGTCGAATTTTTAAATTAAAAAATGAACCCATAACAATACCATGAAATTCAAATAAAAAAATAAAAAATCTAATTCAATTTAATCAAATATTAAAGGCTTGAAATGAAAAGAAAAACCCAAGCAAACATAAAAAAATAAAAATAAATAAAGACTCCGATAATTTACCTTATTAAGCTAGGTTAATTTAATAATATAATTAAAAAAATAATAATGAAATATAAAAAAAAAACCAAAGATAACTTATCTTGATATTTTTAAAATTAGTAAAAAATCATATAGAAACCAAAAAACAAAAAAAAAAGCTCAATCTTCAAATAAATAAAACACTAAAAGATAAAACCAAAAAAAATAAACTTAAAAAAAAATTCAATATCTTACACTAAGTTGTGGGTTAATTCAAAAATAATTATTTTAAAAGAAGCTACATCTAATATAGAAAAAAAAATAAACAGAGGTCATTTTAAAAGCTATGAAAAATCCTTTACAAAGAAAAAAAATATAGAACTTAATATCTAATTAAATCAAATACTAAATAATAAAACTATAAATCATGAGTTTTTTGTTTTTTAAATAAATCTGGATAATTTCGCTAAACTTGAGCTAATCTTTCAATTTTATAATTCATTAAGTCTTAAACTAGATCAATAAAAAATCTCAATTTATATTTGAAAAATAAAATAAAAAAATTAATTTTTAAAACTTATCAAGGTTTAAAAAATAACAATAAAAAAATAAAGATAAAATGTAATATAATATAACAAAGAATAAAAAAATCCAAAAATCATTCAAAATAATTAAAAAAATCTGAAATGAAAATAATCAATGGAATCAAAAAATAAATTCAATTTATTAAACTAATTTAAATAAAATAATAATAATTAAAAAAACAGGAATCAAATTAAGTTACACGCGCTGCATGGAGAGGCACCACTAGTTGTGAACCGGGAAAGATGAAGAAAGCTGGTTTTTACCCGCCATGAGCCATCACAGGAGATGTCCAGAAGCAACAGAATGGCGCGCTCACTAACATGTTCCGTGTACACACCAACTTTTATTTTTATTATTATTATTTGTTTATTAATCAACTTCACAAGGCACCCTTTGGACCGCTAATAACGCAACAGCCAAAAAGACCAATATAAAAATACCTAAATACCTCCACTTTAAAATTGTTAATTGCGCACGTCAAGAGAGAGAAAAAACCCTAATCCATACTTGATTGTATTTTTTGCTTTTAGATGTGAGTAAGTAATTTAACTGTGAAAAAAATTATGAAAAAACTGAAATATCCCAAATAATTCTGAAATGATAAATAAACCCAGTAAAAATACCATTTTACCCCCAAAAAAATCTCCAATTCACTATTATAATCAACATTGATTCAAGGTCATACACAGTGAACCGAAGAGAATGCACAGTAGCTTTCCGTCATGAAATAGATTGTGTTAATATTAAAAGAACAAAAAGAAAAGAACTACGTATCAAACCTCTAATCAACTTTGCCAATCTTCGGTAAGCAATAGAAACTAAAAACTATGATTCCAAATTATTCATTTCTCATGATCATCTCTTGTCGGCACACACAGAGTTATTACAGTCGAAGGTTCCCTAGAATAGTTTACATACGAGAATGGAAAGGAACAAACAAAACAAAAGGAGCATGAGACGAATATTCGTGTCTCGCATGCGAGGCGGACGAAAAAGACCTCAAATATAGGCAATTTGAGAACCTATTAACCCCAGCATGCTGCCTATTTAAACCTTCTGCATATAAAAAGATTCTAATATACGCAGGACCAGATACTCTAAGATGGTCCAGATGGGGACAGAAATAAGATAGTCTTTTTGATAGGCAAAACAGCTCCTATAGAGAATGACAGCAGGGGACAGCCCTCATCTCCGCAGGAGTGGTCCTAAATGCAAACATGGGGTGGAATAAGCTTCCCTGGGTTCATTATATTGTTGGGATCTAAAGCATTTTTAATTCTTTTCATTGTCTTCAGGGCCTCCACTCCAAGTTCTTTCTCGAGGTACTGGAAACACAAGGAATTCCACGGTATTGATTATGGTACATATAGATGTGAATCCCATAGTAAAAATTAGTACATTTCAATAAACTTGAAGAAGTTCCATTATTTTAATGTGCTCCAGCTCAGTTTTGGGAAACTAATATGCCAAATGAAAAGTTCCATTCTGCTAACGTGCTCCAGCTCAGTTATGGGAAACTAATATGCCAAATGAAACTAGTGGTACATTGAATTTAATGGTGTAGCGGCCCTATATTGTGCATATTTTATCCAAACAATGATGATAGATAAAGGTATCTTTAACAATGATGTCACCATGTGGTAATCTGTGCGTGTTGCTGTGCCGAATGAAATGTCCTTTTGGTTTTCAGGAACTCTATCATAAGGATCTCATGAAACGAATCATGCAAGAACGAACAAATGGCATGGCTGTAATTATGCGCTACTGTTTTGGTTAATCTGTCTTGTGTGTGCTCATGATGTCACAATTTCATGTCATCTGTCCTTTTCCTTTGAATTTATACGTTGCATACTGTTGGACAGGCATTGTGCACGATGACATTAAGTTCCAAAATGGTTGATGAAAATCCTTTGTTACAATAGCCAAAGCACCAGATGAGTATGTGTCAAATTCATGAAATGCATTGCAAGTTCAAACAATGGATAAGATACCTTCATTTTCCCTGTTCCTACTCCATGTTCTCCAGTACATGTTCCTGCTCGGAAAGAAACAGGGAAACGTTTTAGCACCAGAAATTTTACAGCATTTTGTTAGAATGTATCCAAATGGTCAAAGATCTCCAATCCTAAGACAGGGACTTTTATCCTTAGAAGTCAGCATCTTACACACGGATGAAAAGTAGATAAACATATAGGAGAAAGAATTGACTATGTGAAGCATGACTAACTAAAAAGCATCCTAAGAATTCCATAAACTTTTTCCAGCTAAAACAAAAATAGCAGACACCAGAAAGGAGCATGCACCTTCCATTGACAAAGCACTATGGACCATAAAATGATTCAATCTTTCTGCCTCCCGCCGGTGATCTTCTTGGTTCGGGTCAAAAAGAATTACAGTGTGAAAGTTACCATCACCAGCATGAGCAATAACTGTGCTGTTATTTGACAAGACAAGAAAATAATTTTCATTACTAGCCTAATTCAACTGAGCGCATATACATGCCTCTTGCATGCTGTCTCTAGTAGATGTCCTTCAGAAAAACATACCAAACCAATGGTGATGCATCCAGCTCTTTCTTGGACCTCGATATCAATTCTGCAAGATGTGATAGAGGAACACATACGTCCTGCATGAAATAAATGGGGAAGGTGACATTAGCAAGAAGCAAGGATAAACATCATCACAAAAGAACAAGAAAAACCTTCTATGCTTTTCTCAGCAGAAGAAAAAAATATGATGGTCATTCATATAATAATGTGGTTCGATGACAAGAAGATAATCTCTTCATTCATCAATTTTCACTTTGCATTTGCTTATCCTTTCTTTCATTCTTTCTGGAAACTAACAATTTCTGTCCATTAAAAAGGGTTGGGATTACGTTTTAAAAATTCTAGTTAAAGGTAGCAAGCAAGGGTTGGGATGGACTTACCATTGAATAATGTGGATGTCATAAGAAACAATGCAAGTGCATCAATACAAAAACAATGACAGCAGTTACACGAGTTATGTATAAGAGAACTCAACAAAGATGAAAAATGTCCCAGAGCACATGGAAAATAAGTCATATAATGATCTCCATTAGTCAGTTACTGCATTACCTACATGTGTTTTTCAAAATAATCAGAGAAAGTGAGCATAAAGCTGAAATAAAATGTTCCATCAAGCATGTCTCCACTAAAACAAAAGACGTGTGAAACTTGGGTATATATACAAGCTTGGCAAATTGACTCACTGAAATCATCGCCTCATATTTTGGTTCCATTGCAAAGCAAGCCCATAGAGCCTCCTTCCTTATCTGCAACACACTAAAAATTTAAAATACTATGCATATAAGCTAATCATTTGACAAGTAACTGATTTCAAAACAAAATAATTTTCCATGCTCGCATTAAGAATCAGGGGGGTAGCATCCCCCAAAAAGGAAAAGGTTGCAAAACATGCAAAACTAAATCCAAGCACTACCCACAACTAGAATGGGAAAGAGCAGGACCACAACAATCCATGTGACTTTACCTTCCAAAGTTCTTTTTTAGCTTCAGGGTCTTCTGCAAAAACAAAATCTGAACCCCTGTGCTCAGAAATGATCTTCTGAACAATTAGCGTTTGTTCACGTGCATATGCCTCTAATAACAATAAGCAGGAGATGAGTGGGGTAACAATGAATTAAGTAAAAAGACAAGGCTTAAGAAATCTTTTTTAACAGGAAAAGTGATGCAATCATTTAGGTGAATTGGAATCCAAACAACAATTCAACCTGGTTGAGATATGGAAGTCCCTGAAATATTAATCGCATTTGCTTATGAAAAGTGTGGTAATATACTTTAAAATATCAATATTGCTTTTTTACTATAGATAGTATTGAAAGCATCTCTTAAGTTATAGAAGCGTCCGAAGTTCATAAGAAACCAAGAGAAATATGCACTGCCAGATATTTGAACCTCAAACAACAAATCTAGCCAGAAATTTAAATTCAACCAGACAGGAACAGATAGATGAAACATGTTGGAATTATTATCTCTTTTTTTCTTTTAACTCCAATTTGAGCATCGTTTATCAGGACCTCATGATATCATGATGCTGTCTAAGTCAGCCATTAATTAGACAATGATTGAAATATAAGCCATAATCTGTCCGGGAAAAGAAAAACAAAATTGCACAGACAATTGATTGCACAAGATAATTCAATTGTTAACTGTGTTTTACCCAGTAAAATCTCAATCAACCAGTAGCTGTCCATGAGTGTTGGTAGTTTTCATGAGGAACGACATTGATACATTGAGATTCAAAGAAATAACAATTAAACTCGAAACAGATCAAGTAACATGGAGCTCTTTTTTCTTTTTTTTTGCATTGCCAGCAGAACTGAATCATTCATATAAAGAATATCCACAATTCCAGATATTACAAAAATTTCAAAAAACTATTAGCAATTACCATGATACGGAATGTGTTCAATTACTAAATCTCATCCATTAAAATCCTGGATTTTATCCAATACACATAAATAAGCACGTCACTTGAAAAGACATCCTGCCTTACCTGTGCCTATGAACTCAAACATCAAAGTTGGAAATTCAGGTAAATTCTTGTCATTAGCAATATTGATAGCTCTCACTTGAACCTCGTCCAGTAGCTCCACTCTTGACACCTAATGATAGAGAATGGATAATCCATAAAACAGTGAATGCAAGAACACAATTTGCATTAAGTCCTACCTGTATACCAGACAGCATAGTGGCAATGGCAACATCAGCTGCATCCTTTATTGTAGGGAAATTGCACATTGCAACCTGTAATGTTGTGAAACTCAATTAACGAATGCAACTAAATTTGACATCTGATAGAAACATGTAGTTGAGAATTAATACAGAGAGCAAGACTATCAATTGCCAAAACAAAATAACAGAAACTTTAAAAGGTGGTTAAAGTCAGATTTTGATGTTTCATTGAACAAAACTTCTCATATTTTCTGATGAATAATGGATGTCAGAGAATTCAGCAAGATAAACTTCAGGCACCTAAAAATAACAAGAAACCACCAGAACTGTCACTCTCGCTTGTCTACTGCCATCATTAACTATGTTTTTAATATTCACCCAAAAAAAATGAAAGGAAAAGGATGGGTTGGTGGGCCTCAAAACAGAGAGAAGCCAAAGGTACCACTGAATGCTGTGGAATTTTCTGAAGTCGTAAAGTAACCTCTGTTATTACACCGAGGGTCCCTTCACTTCCGATCACCAGGCGAGTCAAATCATACCTAAGGTAATAGATCCAATATGATTAAGAGTTCACTCATCCAAAAATGCAATAAAACAGAAATCCTCTAAAGCAATTGAAATAAGAAAGAGTTGGAGGCATCCTCTGCACATGCATGATGGCCAACCATTTTGAAAGCTTAAGAAACATGAGTCTAGGATAGCAAAGCACCATTTAACAAACAAAATCTGTAAGCTAACTCTACCAGCAATTATTTGCTCTATGATTTTCCAGAACACTCCCCTTAATACGAGGATCAAAAATTTCAGAGATTTATCTTCTCAGGTTATTCTCAAAAAAAAAACAGAGAGATAAAAATGACCAGTAAGTATAGTAAAGGACAATAACACACCCTGCAGCACTCTTTCGAGCACGAGAAGCTGTTTTGACCACATCTCCATTGGGAAGAACTACCTGGAGCACAAATAGTATAAGAATTACATTGTCACAAAAATGAACTCGATGCATCCAGAGGTCAGAGAGCAAACCTTGAGACTAACGACATTATCTCGCATGGTTCCATACCTACACGCTAAAAACCAGATTATTAAGTCAACTAATAAATAAGACCATTGATTCTTGAACAAGTTTCTTACTTTTGAGGATTAAAAGAATTTCAGGAACAGGAAGATAAGTGCTAAAGGCAATAGATTCAATGTCAAAGCAAGCAATTGAAGGCAAACATAGAATTCAATAAAGACAAGCCTTTGGGGGCTTCTAGTTTAATCATTTGGGTGTTGCAAAATGGTCCATCTCCATGCTATATGGATGAGTTGAAGTGGTACCATTTTCATGTTTCAGGAATTCAAGATTAATGGTGCAAATCATCCGAACTTTTAAGCATTAAAAATGTCTCATTGCCAAAGCATAAGCAATTTGAATTTTAAAGATAAGCCCTAGTATAAGGAAAAGTAATGCAATGTTAATCCTTATTCTAGTGCAGAAGATCGCTTCTCAAAGCAGCTAAATCAGCATATGTTTATTATGGTGTGTTTCTAGTGTTATGAGCAATCCCAGAGACAGAAGACGAACCGGGTGCCTACACCACTCTATAATCAAGTAGTCAATGGAAATGCAGACAGAAACTTACAGCCACTTGTCAAATTCAAATGCGATCACTATGGATAAGAAAACTGATAAAATATAGAGGGAGGAAAGCATATAAAATAATGGGAGGAAATTCACCTTTATCTTGATTTAGCTGAAGCAGTTCAATCAAAACATGAAACTTGAGTTCTATTACTTGTTTTGACTTTCGAGCAACTAATTTATATCATGAGTACAATAACCATCAGAATGAAGCAAAGGCAACTGATAAAGCAGTGCAAATACCTCACAGCTAAAGATCCCGAGCAACGTGTAGCACACATTCCCCCTATTGTTGCACCAGGCCCTGAATGTCAACATAATGCAAAGAAGATGCTAATCTCAATTGCCAAATGGACCAACAAATAGTTGCCAAAACTGCAACAAACATAAGTAATGACCAAGATCATGCATCATGCAAGACAGTATATACACAATCGAAGTAATTTCAGCCTTACATTAAAACACACAAAAATTGAAACTTCATAGTTTATGTATGAAGGAACCAAAATATAACACATCCCAAGAACATGTTTCATCACTGGGAGAACTTGTAACAAATTTACCTGGGTCAAGGGGAAAGAATAGACCATGAGGCTCTAGATATTCATTAAGCTCCATCCACCCAATGCCAGGCTCCACAACAACATCCATGTCCTCAACATGTAATGCTTTTACATTCTACAAATTGAACAAGCAGTTACGAACATGAAACATAAGTTTTCAAGTGTTGATAAGATGAGAGAACTGACAATCGGCTTCAAATTTTGGGTTAGATAAGAAAATTACTTGCAGAGTTCTGGCTAAAATCAAGTGCAACATCTACATTTTATAAGTTTTTCAGTAACTGAAAAAAATACTTTGTTTACTTCTTCTCCAGTACTTTAAACAGAAATATAAAAAGCTGAAAATCAAAAGACGATACTGGCAGTTTTCATACGTCTATCTTAGTTCCCCATCACAATTTTTGAACAGGTTGCTTGCACAATATAGAAACCAGAGATTTGAAAGTTAATACAAATGACAGAAAACATTTCTTTCCACATAACAAATATACTTAAAAAGAAGTGATTTTCCTGTAGCTATCAACACACTTCACTATTCACTATAATAGTGGAGTGATGTCTATGGCCTTGGCTAAAAAAATTGATTGCCTTCGAACTAGGGGTGTTTTGGTATTTTCACATGGTTTATTTGTCATTATTGATTTGTTTAGGGTGTTTCCGTCTATTCATCATTTTAATGAATAGTAAAATAACTAAAATATCCCCAAGAATAAAAAAAAAATATTAATTGTTTCGAATAAGGGTATTTAGGTATTTTTGTTTTTTAATACACAATGCAATTACAAATGTACCCTTAAGTCAAAGAGATTTAATTCATAAGTGTCAGGGTCAAGGGTACTGGAGTCTTTTGATCTCAGTTTTTTTTGTTAATTGTTTGTTTAGTTGAGGACAATGTTGTTATTAAACATTAAAATAATATTTTTTTAATTGGAAAAAAGTTGATTGCACATTCACATCACCCGCAAGCACGTGGGAGCCACTGCGCATTTTGAGCGACATGTGCAACGACTCTTGGTGGTAAAAAAATAAGTTATGGCAGTATCATTTTATTCCTCATCATCTCCTCTTCCATAATAGGTGGCGCATGTAGTCAAAATGTGGTCGGTTTATCGTCGGTGACCCCTTTTTTTCCATTTATTTCTCTCTCCTACCACCAAAAAAGCACTATGGTCCTCATTTTTATTAGTATTTCAAATTCAGTCCTTTTAGTTTTAATTTTAGTATTTTTATCATTTTTTCTTTTGTTAAATTTTTATTTGTTTTCAATTTAACACTTGGTTTCTAATTTGTATATACAATATGTTTCGATTCGGTCCTTTTACTTTGAATTTCTTGTATTTTTTCTTAGTTCTTTTATTAAAGTTTTTATTGCTTTCAATTTTATTCTTCAAATCAAGTTTATGATTTTTTGTTTTTTCGATGAGAATAATAATGATTTCAATTTGACCCATCTTCTTTTAATTTCTTATTGTTTTCCTTGGCCTTTTTGTCAAAGTTTTTATAGTTTTCAATTATATCCCTCAAATGATGATGATGATGATCATAATAAAGAATTAGTAATGATAATAATGATAATAATATTATTAATGATGATAATATAAATGATGATGATGATGATGATGATAGTAATGGTGACAGTGATAGTAACAATGATACTACTATCACTAATACTAATAAAAATAATAATAATAATGGTAATAATAATAGTGATAATATTTATAATATTAATAGTTGTGATGATAGTAAAAATTGTGGTAATAATAGTAACAATAGTGATAGTGATAGTAATAACAATAATAAAAGTATTAATTTTAATAATAATAGAAATAATAATAATGATATTAATATAGTAGTAGTGATGATTTTGATCATTATGTTCCTGATTGCTATTTTTTTTCAATTTTATTTTTTAATATTTTTTTTTGGAAATTAGATTTTATAGTTTTTCTAGATTGAGGTCTGATGACCATGATTATAAATTTAAAAAGTTAACATATTTATTATTATAAAAAAAAAAGCTTTATTATTGGCTTAGTTTCAATTAGCATTGTTATACATTTGTCATGATAATTTTTCATATTATTTTTTAACCTCATTTCAATACCTAAACATTATCTTTTTTGCAAAAAAATAGTTCAACCTCGTGGCAAAGCCTAATCACCACAAATATCATGAACTAAAGCTCGTGTTTCAAAGTTTGTGAAAGCATTGGTATACCTGCATTAGTGACATGTCAATGCAAACACCACCTTGAGGTGATAAGGTGTGCCCCTCTATTGATGTAGCTCCACCATATGGTACAATTGGAACCTGCTTAAATAAAACAAATCCAGCTTAGAACCACTTAAATGGTTACACCAGCGAAGTAGAGCAAGCAAATGGAAAAGGCAACAAAATTGAGAAGTAAACACGAAGCAAAACCAGTTACAATAGAAATACAAGTTCTTGATAGCAAAAACGTTCCAAAAATCTAAAAGGATACAAAAAACACACACACACAAAATGAGCTCAGACCTTATGTTTGTCGCAAGATTTCACAATGTTGGAAACTTCCTCTTCTGACCTGCATGCGTGAAATATGAATTGCAGAGCATTTTGAGAAGCAAGTCATCCAGATGATTTCTAAGAATAAGTGCAAACAAGGACTTTACACAGAACTTCATGATCTATCAACTCTCTTTTCTTGTATATGATATGCTTATTCAGATCAATGTTATGCATCTTACGCACTCAAACAGACGAAGCATATGCACTTGTTTTCTTAGAAAGTCACACAAAGGGAGGCATTCTCTCCACTGAATACTTCATAGATTCTCTAACTATACCATTTTGTTGCGACTAGATGCAGACCTAACTTAACAGGTGTGTATTTCAAAGCTCATTTATAACATTATCGACATTCTACTCTCTTTACTCCTCATCCTTTCGGCCTAAATCATAATTTCACGAGGCACGTTACCGCGAGCATGAATGAACAAAATTATCAAGAACACAACACAGCGAACATAAGATCAATAATCAAGCTCACCTTGGGAAAACAACGACGTCCGGAATATTTACAGCTTTGTGAAAACTGTGCTGCGGTTTTCCATGGAAATACCTCTCATCATAATCCATACTCATGTTATCCTACAAGATATTAATTACAAAGCTCAAATTATCTATTTAATTACACCTATGTAATTGCATCTCTAAAGTAAAATTGAAAAATAAAATACTTGACAAATAGCTTTTAATTCTTCAATAAGCTCTTGCGGTAAATGCTTGTGAGATCCTTTTACCACAAACTCCGTGCTCCCTTTTCCTCCAATTCCTCTGCTTCTTAAAAACAGCAGGAAAAAGGAAAAACAAAAACATTACTCTTAATATTTAAAATTGAAGAGGTCAATGATTATCCACTAAATTAGAAAAGAAAAAGAGAGAGAGAGAGAGAGATGAACTGACGGGGAATCGAGAGAAGCATCGCATAGAGGAGGCGGAGATTGGAAGTGAATAGCGAGCGATCCAGCGAGAGTGATAGGGAGGAGAGAGTTTGTAAAACGGAACGGATTCTGTTTAGAGAAATGATATGGAGAGGTGATTGCTGTAGTGTTTGCTCCTCGAGTTCCGAGATGGTGGAAGAATGAGGTGCGAAGGTTGGTGATGGTTTTTGAATAGGAGGAGCGTAGGCGAGAAAGCCAGCAAGTGAAGGCCATTTGATTTCAGTGAGAAACACTGGATGCTGTGGAAAGAGAGATCGATCTTGCAAGTATGAGGAGGAAACTTTTTGAAAATAATGTAAATGGCGTGATGCTTTTTTTTTTTTCATTTTTTTCACTTACTTGGAATTTAATTATATACCAGTCACTGTATTTAATCAAAACTAATTAATTAATCTATTTAATATCAACAACAATTAACATAATCTTTCCTATATTTTAAAAATATTTTTAAATCATTTTAATGTATTAATATTAAAAATAATTTTAAAAATAAAAAAATATTTTAATATATTTTTAAATAAAAAATATTTTAAAAATTAACTACAACAAGGTCCAAACATTCCATTTAACATTCATCATCTTCAATTTAATAAGTTTTTTATTCTGAAATTGCCACGTTTCCTACCTCAATTTTTCAAGATAAACAAATGGAAAAAAATACAGAATTAACAAAAAGGCTAAGTATTAAATAGAAGAATACAAATAATTGACTATATGGTTTTTATTTCTTATAATAATAATAATAATTATTATTATTATTATTATTATTATTATGGACCCTACATCCAATAAATAGTGTTTAACTAATTAAAGAATTAAATTGTGATTAAATATTAGACACGCAAGCATTCCCTTTATAACCACGTCTAGATACATGGACAGGTCCCATCGCACATCCTTGTCAAAAAAGGACTCCATAGGGCGCGCCCGTTTTCCAAGCTTGTGGAAAAGGGCCAAATGGATGGAGAAACGTTTGTTTTTATAGTGCTCTGTATTTTATTATCTATCATCTTTTTGTTTTTTTATTTTTTTTTTCACTTAATGTCTTTCTTCTTCGCACTTGCTCTCTCTCCCAATGTCATTCCTCCTCTCTCTCTCTCTCTTCACATGTCTATCTAGCTTACTCATACTTTGCTGCCACAATTTCTACCACTATATATGTTTATGATATTTAAGTTATTTTGATGATATTTAAATTTTATTTTTAATTTATATTGTTATTTTTTAAAATATTTTTTAATATATGAAATAATATATTTTTATTTTTAAAAAGTATTTTTAACACCAATATATTAAAATAATTTAAAAATGAAACAAAGGACATTCATTTGAAACTTTGACATTTTATTTATATATAGCTTGTTTAAAAATATAATTATGATTGTTTTTTAAAGTATTTTTATTTAGAAATGTATTAAAATAATATTTTTTATTTTTTAAAAATTATTTTTGATATTAATATATTAAAATAATATAAAAAATATAAATTTAAAATAAAAATATAAAAAATATAAATTTAAAAAAAAAATTAAACACAAAAACCAACCATATTTAACCTTAAAACTTTGCATTGTCTTTCACGAGTATGTTTCTGTAAATCACCCGTCCAGGGGTACTGAAACATGCCATTGAACAACGTTGTTTTGAAACATGCGAGGACACGGATGTGTAATGGCTGCATTATCCGCGTTGCTGGGTTTCAAAAAAAAAAATTACTATTTTTGTTTTTTTAATTGCAAAAATAAATTTTATAAAATAAAAAAATATTATTTTAAAATATTCATAAGATAAAAAAATATTATAAAAAAGCAAACACCACCACATAAAAATAATAAAAAGAGGGATACAAAAACATTAACAAGATGAAACAACAGGGGAAAGTAAAAAGCTGTTCAAACAGAGACATGGAAGGAGTTAAGCGGGGGATCATCAAAATTCATAACAAGAAATCCCAAGTAATTCGATAGAAATTACTTGGCGCTGACCAAATCGAGGTTCTCTGGCAAAAATTACTTGGTGCTGATAAATATTCACAGTCTTATTTTCTAGTCTTCCTTTCCTTTCCTCCATTGTAATCTCGAATTACAATAGCGGTAGCTAAGCAGGCTGCTCACTTGGAAACATTCCAAAATGATCTTTAATTGGGTCTAGCTCAAAACCACCAAGAAATCCACAGCCTGCTTGAACTATGATATTCATCTCAAGCAACCCTGAGCTCAACCACTTGAGGTATACTTCCAGAATTCCCTCCTCCATTCAAGCCTTCCACAATCAATAGCCAATCGCATATTTGGTCTGTAAATCCCAATACTCCCTGGTTTGCTTTACGGTCTCAGCACGTTCAGCAACCATCCTCTCCTTCCAGTGCTCTTTGCACCTGAAAGATTTTGACAATCAGAAACTGTAAAATCTTAAACAAGAGAGTGGAATATTAGTTTCTTCACCTTCTTTTCACAAGCAGATCAAGTTCCAACATGTGCACTGCGTTAGTGTATACCCCAGCCTGCATAGGATGGTAAGCCAACTTGAGATCAATTCATGCCAGAAAATTCATTTTCTTTAGAAACAAAACAACCTGGACAGCAAACAAGCATGCTACCTATATTAAGCAGTGTTCACTCAACAAAGTAAAATAGCAGATCTCTTCAGGTTGATTAGTTAAAATCTTATGAGACAGAAACATAAATGTTAGAAAGAAAAGAAGGATAATTTTTTTCAGACTCAATCCACCCAATGAAAGTTAAGGTGTTTCATTACTGCACTAGTTAGAACAATCCATGCTTCCAAGGAAGATTCACCACCTGCAAACCTCTCATGGCAAACAAGAAAGACAACTAGCAACATTGAAGATCCCAAGAGAGTTGAACTTACTGAAACCTTTTTTCTTTGTACACACCAAGATATTATAACCATTGCACCCAATGTAAGAAACCAACCATGCATGGTGTATGACTCGTTCCTTTCTGCCTTTGAAACAAAAGAGGCCCTAGAAGAGCACAAGATACCTCTAGTAATGCACATTGTCTCAGGTGATACAACAAGAGCACCTTCAGAGTAAGTAGCCGCTTCAAGTTCCTACTCAGAATATGCCTTGAACCAGGGAATCAATCCGCGTAGGGCATAACTTTGCCGTTGAAACAAAAGAGGGCCTAGAAGTGCACAAGGTAGCTCTAGTAATATACGTTGTCTCAGGTGATATACCAAAAGCAACTTCAGAGTAAGTAGCTGCTTCAAGCTCCTACTTAGTTTATGACTTGAAAATCTTATCCACCAGGGAATCAGTCTTCGTGAGGCATAATAGTTTTTATCCGGATAATAATTATTTGCAACCATCAGGAATTAGAAGGTGGGACGGTCACCATTACACTATCTCCTAAAGTATCAAAATATTATAATTTTTACGCACGATCAGAACACAGTATTGTAATCTATTGAGAGAGGACAACGAATTTATGATGATTTCATCATCCTGTACCTAGTTTAGCACCAAGGAGTCTAGATAAATTGTTTTATCAGCCAGGAGTTATGGGCTATTACTGTTCTACGGTCATGATCGTGAAATTGTCTAATCAGAGGGGAAACTATTAACAACAATTGTTAACATACGAGTATATGGACTTCTGAAATCGTGTGTCCTGGTGCCTGAGACGTTTTAGGAAGTTATGAAACATGAAAGCAGCTCGGTAAGGGGATGGCATAAGAGAGTTAGTATGAGAACAAAAACAGGAATATGATAAACCATAAGATGGGATAAGTATGGATTCATCTCTCAATGATCTAATCATTGGACGTGGCTGCTGTACTCTACTTAATAAATTAAAAGGGAGAAACATTAAATGGTATTGGTAGGTGGTCCAAGGAGTGAGCTGGCAGTGACATTCATGGCAACCCACGACCCAATACAGCCTTGAGCAACCGCACATCTCAAAAAGCTACCGATTCAATAAGAAACAATGCATCTTTTCATATTCCGATAGGAGAGACTATCACGCAAAACATCAGATGTCAAAAGTGGAGATCCAATGACAAGTGCTTTAAAAACTCTCAAGCAACAACATACCTGTGACTTTCCATCGAATGAAAAGAACATATTGTTTTGGACTCAAAAATGAGAAAAAAGAATGACTCTCTCTCTCTCTCTCTCTAAGGATCTGACGGGATTAAGAAAGTTACTGTGTTGCTGTTGCCGAAGTTTGGTGTTTAAGTGTATTGAGGTTTCAAAAAGAGGTTTTGAGAAGATCAGAAACCAGCTTTATGACTCATGATCTACTTTTTAAAGTCAACCAGCAAGTCAAACACATACTTAACACACTTTATATTTTTATAATAATAATAATTATTATTCCATAAATTATTTCAAATAAAATAAGTAACAAGAATAAAAACAAAATTTAATAGATAAAAAATTTTAATTAAAAAATAAAATAAATAATAAATAATTATTATTAAAATAAAGATGAAAATTAATATAAAAATCAAATTCTAAAAGATGAAATTGAAAAAGAATATTCCAAACAATATATATATATAGCAATTAAAAATTTGAGGATCAAATTTGATATAATTATCAAACAACATGATATTTCCAAATTTTTCATAACTTTCAAAAAATATTTTCTGTTCAAAATAAAAAGAAAATACTTTTCTGGAAACTAAACTAAATTTTTATTTAATTAAAAATTATTTTCAGATAATTAATTTTTCTAATAGCAAATAAATAAAAATTTAAAACATTATTTCTAAAAGATTATTTTTCACCAAACAAATAAGAAATTGGATAGATTCACATTTTTCGTAGGCATGTAAGGACCAAATATGAATTCTGAATCGCTCATATTCGAGATGACTTGTTAATATAAATCCTGTGTAAGTGAGGCAGAACAGAATCTTGGATGGTATTTAAATATGCATAGACAAGTTTTTCACATGCACACAAGCAACTAGACTACAGATATACATCAGGTGGTCTAGTGGAGCATATTATAACATCAGTTTGCTTTAAAGAGATACAAACCTCTCTACAGACAGGGCACTTTGCAGTTGAACTTGCAGTTTTAAGGCCTTCAACCACCAGCACAGAAGCAGCTAAGCAAGCACACAACTTGCAGAAAAGATGACCACAACTCAAAGCATACGGATTAAAAACCATCTCCTGAGAGGTAATGATTAAAAAAACAAAATAAGAGAAGATCAGCAGAAAAAATGTTTATTTTCTGTACCTTGGAATACACCAGAATTGATATCTTACCAAGCAAATGGCACAGGTAAGACCGTATTCTAATTTTGTATAGTTTGGAAGCATCAGTGTCATGACAGGTTCTGTAGCACTGAGATCACAGGAAAACCGACTGCAGAACTCACTAAACCCCCCTCCATCTATTCCATCAAAATTCAAATAAAAGGCTCCCAGCTCTATTAGCCAAGGTGATTGCAAAAGCTCCATATGTTCAGACCGCATCTTGGATTTGAAATTCTTCCCATTTATAGAGCAATGCACCTAAAATTGAAAAAATATGCCTTTGATGTAAAGATAACATAAAACTAATAAGAAAGATCAAATGATGAAAATGGACTAAATTGCTGCATACTTTATCATATTTCTTTAGAATTTTACGGATAGCAATTGCATTCATGGTAACATATTCAATCAGCATGCGCCCTTCTTCAACCATGATCTGCTGATCATTTTTGAAACATTGACGTAGACGAAGTTTATATCTTTGCATTCCCCTGGCAACATGAAGATGGAGGAGATGTCTAACTCTGGAACTGAAGCACCCAGCTATATCTGAAGCTTCCCTCATCAATTCGGAAAAGAACATCTGATCACACACTACAAAATAAAAAAGCTATTGTGATTATAACACAGATACGACTTGCAAACATTCAGCAGTCAAATTATTCTGTTTTAAGTTGAACCTGCAAAAGTTTGTTAAATTTAGTGACCTATATAGTGAATTGTAGCGAACATTAAAAACAAAAGAAATTGAGCATGCAAGACCTTGCCGGAACCCATGCGGCTCATCACTTTATTATAAATCAGAAGACATGAATGACTAATCGCAAGAACATCAAGTAGAGGTAAATTGTCTCGAGAAGGCAACCAACTAAGATCTTAAATTGATATAGCAATTTTGAAAATACGTCAAAATAGAACAAGAAAGCATACGAAATCTCTTTCAAATATTTTCAAACAAGAAATCAATGAATAAACTAGAACCCCAGTTAGAACTGAATATAAACAGTATGGTTGTGGCGAAGAGACACCACTAACTCTACTCTTCTTTTCACTGCCTTAATTTCTTTTCTTTTTGTTCACCAACCCGTCTGATAACTCCTATCCTTTCCTGACTTCCAACTCTTTCAATTCAGAGACGAAATCAAATGTCTTTACAAACTAAACTAGGTATCAAGAAACATAATCAGCCAAAAGGGTAACTGACAACTATCAGCCAAAAATTTTCGAATTTGACAGAAATCCCATATCAAGATTCCATCTTTCCACCAAAAACACGGAAGGAAAGGGGACTTACAAGGGCAAGATTTGCAATGGCAGAATTGGGACAAGCTGTGATTCTGTTCACTGTCTCTTTCTTGTTGCTGCTCGTCGTTGCAAGAAGTGGATGGCGGACCTTGGCTTCTGCATTTCTTTAACACTTTTTTGAGTCGTTTGTACTCAACATGAGCACATTTGTCCAAACACCCCTCTTGTTCTCCGTGTAAATACTCCATGAATGTCTCTCCAAACTTCATCTTCTTCGTTGTTTCGATGAAGAGAAACGAAGGATTAATTAATATTTATTTTAAGGATTAACTAATTGGGATTTCGAAACGAGTTTCTTTCCTATAGAAAGACACAAGCAAGAGGATGTTGCGTGCAATTTGTTTCGATAAAAAACGAAACCCGCGCTTCTCTTGCAATTTGCACCATTAACGTTAAATAAATAGGAAGTACAGTTTGACCTGAACACGCAAAGTCAAAAACAATCCAGATGCGTTTATGAGAAAATTGGATCCACCCACGCAGCCCACTAACGTAATGATGGGATATGATATGATACGATCCTCCTCTGGTCGTGGGAATTCCTGTTGCCGTGTTAAGGACCATTGAAAGTGTTTTTTTTTTAATAAAAACATTAGTTATTTTTTTAATAATTTTTTAATATTTTAAAATAGTTATGAGTTAAAAATGATTTTAATATATATATATATATATTAAAGTTCTTTCAAGTAAAAAATATTTAAAAAAAAAACTATTATCACACAGCATAAAACAAACTCTAAATTTATTAGAAAAAAAAATTATATTGTATTTTTAAGTATTTTGAGATGCATTTTATCTTAAAAATATTAAATTTATTTATTTTTAATATTATTTAATAATTTTAATGAACTGATATTAAAAAATATCTAAAAAAATTATTTTAATATATTTTAGAGAAAATATATTTTTAAAAAATACCATATGTCACACTCCACTTATTTTAAAAATAGATTTAACTTGAAAAAATATGAAATTAATTTATTTTCAATGATGATGATAATATACTAAAATAAAAATTAAAAAAAATATCTTAATATATTTTTAAATAAATTTAAAAAAAATACATTATAGAACACATCATCAAACCACTCACGTCACTTATTTACATATTTAATTGAATATCCACTTTAAAAAATCATAAATTTTTCAAACAAAAGTAAGGATCCCATATGGGAAAGGCGATCGCCGCCACCTTCTCCCATTATTTTTATTTTCCTGACTGAACCATGATGACACCGTGACGCTCCATCTTCACAAAACCAGGTTAATAAGCTCATTAGTCCCTCTATTTTCATAATATTATTAACGTGGTCCGACATTAATTGATTTTCTTAAAAGAGACCTTCTATTTATCCTTTATTATTTANTATATATATATTGTATAGAAGTTAACTCAATCTACTGAATAAGTTTATGGATAATCTAAATTATTGATAAAAATATAATTTAATTAACAAAAATTAAAGATAACATTAAAAAATATATTGAGACGATAATATATTATATCAATCTTATTTAACTTGACAAATCCACACCTCAAGTTATGAGTTTTATATAAAATAAATCAAAATAAATTATGAAACTAAAATCACAGTCAACATAGTATAAAATGAAGGATTTAAAAAACTCAATTAAAAAAATCCAAAACAAATTATCTAAGTTAATTTGTCAAATCTACAACTCAAATCGTAAAATCATGATAACCTTATAGAAAGTAAATCAAAATAAATTATGAAACTTAATTCTCAATCAATCAAATGTTGAATGATAAAATTGATAAAAAAATCAACTAGAAAAATAAAATAAAAAACAACTTAAGTCAACTCAGATTAATCTTTCAACTTATAACTTAAATCATAAGATTAAAATAACTCCATGAAAATACTAAGAAATTACTCAAGTTAATTTGTCAAACTCATAATTCATGTCACGAAACTGGGATAATCTTATATAAAAAAAATAAATAAATTACAAATCTCATTTCTCAATAAATTGATTATGAAATGATGAATCTAGAAAAAAAATCAATTTATAGAAAAAAGATAATAAAATGATTTGAGCCCACCAAAATTAACCAGTAAAACTTGTGACTTGAATTATAAAACTAGAATAACTTCGTAGAAAAAAAATAAAATAAATTATAAAATCTAATTCATAATCAACTGAATGTTGAAAGTTAAAACTAAAAAAAAATAAGCCAATCAAATTAATATATTGAACTTGCAATATGAATTATAAGATTAAAATAATCATATATAAAATAAAATGCAACAAGTCATGAACAAAACAAATATTAAATAGTAAAATTTAAAAAAATTAAAAAATAAAAACAAAATAAATATTACTATGTTTTGTAAAGACATCATCTCTTTAATTGTTTTTGTTAATTAACTGTTCACTTAATAAAGTTGCATTACTTTATCATAATCCATGTTTATAATTATTTTATGTTTGAGCAGTAATATGGATAATTAAGCAATGACAATGATGAACGATTCTAATCAATTTAATATTAAATTAAAACACATAAATAAATGAAATAGATCCCCAGTCGTTGTGCCAACTTAACATGTGATGTTTTTGTTTAGAAGATAAGCAACAGGGATGTTTGATCATATTAACCTCATCCTACATTAATGCCAGCCACAAAATTAGAATTTGTTTTTTTTTTAATCTTTTATTATATTTTATTTTTATTGAAGTTTCAGTTTAATTCTTTAAACGCACATCAATAAAAAAAATTCATAGAATTCTATTTAAATTTTACAAGAAAAAAGAATTGTATTTATATATATATAAAAAAACATTTGTTTGTGTTAACATCACATTAAAATGCAGCGCTTTGAATGTTTAAAAGAAGCCCCTTGACACTATGTACATAAAGTAGATATTGCTACAGTATGATACATTGTTCTGACTAGTTTATATATCATGTTATGTGTTATGTCACGATACTTGTTGGGGTTTTTTTTTAATACAACGAAAAGTATATTAATTATAGAAAATTATTTGATATTTTTATTAAATTTAATCCTTTAAAGTAATTTCAAAACCTTTAAATTCATTTCTTATCTAAATAACTTGAGTTTAAATCAAATTGCTACATTATGATATATAGTTTTAACTGGTTTAAATTAAACTTTTCTTAAGAGAAATATTTTGCTTTCCTATTATTAAATTCTTGTGTTTCCATCAATCAATTAGTACCGGACAAATTACAACAGCTCTCCGGTATGCTAATTTATTTTTGTCAAAGCTTCCTGAATGATCCTTATAATTTTAATCATAACTTAGAAAATAATATACTTAATATTGATGCTTCATCAATTAAATTAAAACTTGTAATTATTGAACAAGATGATGAATGGTTAAAAATATAAAATATATTTTACTCTGTTTTGAAATTATCACATGACCCGTTGTGTTATTAAATCTGAAAAACTTTTATAATACTCAAGAAGTAATTTGTGATTTATTATAGGTAGTTTATAGTTTCTGTTTTGAAGAAAAACTTAGACATAAAAGGTAGAAAATATAAAATTCATGGTTCAACAAGGGTAAAATATATCTGTGCCTAAATAATTTTTTTTCTTAGTTATATTTTTTTAAAGTGGATTATAAAAAATAACTACTAAGATATTACTGATTATTATCTAAATACCATAAATTTATTCATTAAACACAATGCAAATCAGAAATTTATCCAATGACTCGGTAACTTGATCTTTGACTCAAGTTAGATTTTAAAGAAATCAAATTGGAGTTGATTAAGTTTGACCTAATTAACTTTACGAGTCAATCATAATTCACTCAAGCTCTAATTTAATATTTTTTTATTTAAAAAATTTAAAATAATATAATTTTAAATTCATCTAACTTAACTTATTTAATACATAATCTAACCTTTAACTCATCTCACAAGCTGATATTATATTATATTCTATTTAGCATGATGGTCCAATCATGTTTTAGAAAAATTATGATTGTTTTGTTTTAAATTAATTTTTGTATATTTTTAAAGATTTTTGACATGCTATGTTAAAAATAAAATTTTTTAAAAATAATAAAATATTAATTTAATATATTTCTATAAAAAAAGAAATTTAAAAGCTAATTTCAATTGCAATCTTAAATGTTACTTTTGATGATGTTCACCTTCATTTGGTGCCAGCCAATAGAAACAGACAGGAATGCCATAACTAGCAAGCACATGGTATGACTTATTTTGTCAATTACTATTGAACTTTCTTTACAATTCTTGAACATGTGAATTTCTAGGTCTCCAAAACCAAACTAGGAACACCATGGCAAGTTTTACGGATAGGATTCATAGCACATAACAGCCGTTTCCACCAAAAAAAAAAAAAACCAGAAAATCCTGAATTTAGCAGTCACAATCCAAGACATAGATTCACCTCTACAACTTACCGAAGTTGCTGGCAGAAAGACATCCACCACCATCGTATCTCCTAAACCCTCCGAACCTCCTGTCTCTGAACAAAAAGACAAAAAGCGGACGAAACCCCCCGAGAAATAGAGAAGACGTTCAGACAATCAAGAAAAAGGAAAAAAAGAAATGGGACATGAATTGAAGATTTCTACAATTCCTCTACTTGAATCTTCATCAACAGGAACAGCTTCTAAAATTCAAACACTAGGGAATATAATTGTTTCTGTGGTTGGCACTGGTATTTTAGGCCTGCCTTTCGCTTTTCGAATTGCTGGCTGGCTGGCTGGCTCTCTCGGTGTCCTCGCCGCTGGAATTGCCACTTATTATTGCATGCTTCTCCTTGTCAGTCAGTTTTCTCGTCTCCTTTTCTTTTCTCAATCCTCTTCCATATAGTTCTTGTTACCCAGATGCAGTTTTTATACCAGCAGCATATATCTAATCCGGGGATAAAATTTATTATTTGTTTCTTTAGAGGAATTAACAATATTTGTTTTTGGGGTTTATTATTCACTACAATTTTCAAAATTACCTTTTCTTAAACTTTATTTCTTTTTTGGTTCCTTGCTTTTCTTGTTTTCATTTATCTTTAATTTTGGGATCTGCTGTACTTATTTTATGTGGCCCAAAAATTCATTGACAGCAAAGACTTCAGAAAATTCTTTAAGGAACTTGAAATGGTCACAATAATAAGATCAACATAGTCTGACTTGGGTTACTAACTCAATTAATTACATCTATCAATCTTTTGGGCCATTTTTTTTCCTGTTGTTTAATGTGTCATTAGTCATCACTTACCGATTTGATTATATATATATATATATATATATATATATATTCAAGCTCACGATCCTAAAGATGCAAGATCGAGTCTCGTAGTCAGTTGTTTTATTTGTGGTAAAAATGTTAGAAGAATACCGTTTCCCTCAATGACAGATTAAGTGGCTGTTTGGCAGTGTATTTAAAAAGTACTTCTGAAAAAATTTGATTTTTTATTTTATTTTAAATTAATATATTTTTAATAGTTTACTCCCAAACACGCTCATTTTATATACTAGTCTTTTCTTGGCTCACTGCTGCAGGTTCAATGCAAAGAAAAGCTAGCATCACAAGAATTAACACCAGAAACAGAAACATATGGTGACTTGGGTTACAAATGTATGGGTAACACAGGCCGTTACCTGACAGAATTTCTCATTTTCATATCCCAGTGTGGAGGAGCAGTGGCATACCTAGTCTTTATTGGCCAAAATCTATCATCCGTATTCAAGGGCCATGGACTTTCTTTCTCATCCTTCATATTCTTGTTAGTCCCTATCGAGATCGCACTATCCTGGATCCATTCGTTATCTTCTTTAGCACCTTTTAGCATTTTTGCCGACATATGCAATGTGTTAGCGATGGCAGTCGTGGTGAAAGAGGATTTAGATAAGGTAATAAGCGGTGAATTCAGGTTTGGTGATAGAAAGGCAATCACATCTAGTTTAGGAGGATTGCCGTTTGCTGCAGGGATGGCAGTGTTCTGTTTTGAAGGGTTTGGGATGACATTGTCGTTGGAGGCTTCAATGAAAGAGAGGGGCGGTTTTGCTAGCTTGCTGGCAAAGGCATTCTCTGGGATTACTCTTTTGTATGTTCTGTTTGGTTTTTCTGGTTATATGGCCTATGGTGATGAAACTAAAGATATTATAACTCTCAATTTGCCCAACAATTGGTCCACAATTGCTGTTCAGGTATAAATATGTCACTTATAATGTGTAACATCCTTCTTTTCATCTTTACATACCGCATTAGTACTTGCTCAAGGATTCCCTTTCCTTTCTTTGTTGGTATTAAATTTAGAAATAAATAGCTTCACTAGTTGTTTATTACAAGAAATCTTAATTTATCCCAATACAGCTTTTGAAATTAATAAAATAAAGGTTAGCTTTAGAACTTGGAACCAATTCTTTATATCCATTGCCTTGGATGCACTAACAGATGCCTTGCCTGCCTGTCTACTCTGTCGTTGTCTAGTAATATTGTTATTCACTGTCATCCTCCATTTGGAACTGATTGTTTTTTGGCATATAATTTTTATCTAAAAGCATAAAAAACTAGATGCGTAGGCACGTATTTTTATACTGCATTTAGGACTTTTGTAATTATCTTGCATGTATGCCTACCACAAGACTTAATAATTGCAGAGTTAACAGTGAAATTGGCATGGTAATCTTATCACTGCAATATTGCAAATTCTACTCTACTATTTTATTGCTATATTATGCAACAGGATGTGATTGACATGCTAATCTTTGTGCTAATTGGCAACAGGTTGGATTGTGCTTGGGACTAGCATTCACGTTTCCCATTATGGCACACCCAATCCACGAGATTGTGGAGGGGAAGCTGAGAAACAGTGAATGGCTTCGAAAGGCATGCTATAAAGATGGTGAGAATCCAACATTAGTTGGAAAGTTTGGAACATATCTGAGTCGTGCTATATTGATTGTTGTTTTGGCACTCTTGGCATCATTTGTGCCTGGTTTTGGTGAATTTGCATCGCTTGTGGGGAGTACTGTATGTGCACTCATCTCATTTGTTTTGCCAGCCGCATTTCACCTAAAATTATTTGGTTCATCGTTACGATTCTGGGAGAAAGCCTTGGATTATATCTTCTTGATAGGTGGGCTTCTCTTTGCTGCTCATGGTACTTGCAATTCCATCATTGGTTTCTGAAGGAATTTTGGCTTGAATTATGTTTTTGCTTTTTTCCTTTTCAGTAGCCTAGATTGTCACATAGAGAAATGTAGTTTCATGTAAGAGACATTATTAGCAACAGATAGAAGGGGATGTATCTCTGGAGATCATTTACTTGGGGACTGAAGATGCAGCAACTTGCTTTGTATACTGCTGTTGGCCCTGCCTTTATCCAATCGAAGGGAAAGTTCAACTTTCATGAATTTAGATTGCCTCATTCACCCAATTGACTCTCGATGTCTGTAAGGAAACAAATTAGCTCTCTTTGTGTTGCATTAATGTGCTCCCGCATCTTTTCGAGCATGCGGCTTCCACGCTGGTAATAGAAAATTTTGAAACTAATTAAAACTACATATTTTTGTCAAGGTTTTAAACAGCTTCATGCACTGCCTCCATCACAAATACTAGAATTATGTTGGGTACACAATACAGTACGGTACACCTAACTTCATGCTTTAACAATCGCACCACAATTCTGTTAGGTAGCCTGATTTCAGAGAGTAGAAATCTAACTCCAGTCTGGTACGCCTAGACCCTGTCATCTTTTGCTGCTTGCAAATTTGCATACCACTTAAAAGGTATCTTTTCTGCTTCCCAAGAAAAGGAATGCAGATTGCTGTGATGTGAAATTCTGGAAGAGACTTAATGCCAGGTGCTGACATTGGATAAGACTTGGGACCAGGATGCCAGAGAATGAGCAAAGATGGCAGCAGAGATTCTAAATTTTTGTTGGGAAAACATTGCGAATGACCTGTAACAAAATGCAATCCATTAAAAGATGGGAATATGTAATAATATATCAGGAATTTAAATATCTATTACTGTGGAATATTAGAGTACTGGACCTTCAAAATGTTTCCGGGGCCTGCTGTCTTCCCAGTGGTGTTTTCTCCTTTAGAATAAAGCATCTTTGATGATTTGCATTATTTGTTGGCATGCATGTCATCCTTTTCAGGTGAGGGACATTTTAGATGCATCAAAGGTAATGGTATCCCCACTCAGTCCAGCATTAGCAGTGAGCTTCCACTCCATTCGTAGAGAGAGGGCCAGCTGTTGGCAAAGATGACGAAGTGAGAGTGAAATGAAATGGGGGCAAAAAGACATGGATTCTCATTGCTCCAGGACAACATATTAAAAGATGAACGAAGATCATGAAAAAGTCCCATGTCCTTTTCCAAAAAAAAATCCACGACAACTCCTTTTGTTTTCATTTGTAGCCACAATTTTGGTTTTCTTAGTATCCAGTAAAGATATGTCACTCAGAATAAAGATATTCATGTGGGGGGAGCAGTACTTGCTGATAGAGATGGGAATCGCTTCTCTTGTAATGACACGCTCTCTGCTTAATGTCGATACCCAATTCCCCTGTGGCCTACCTTCACATCCTTTTCTTTTTCTATAATCCCAGTTACAAGATTTGTGATCAAACTTTGTTTTCACAAGAAAGAAGAGATCAGATTTTGATAAAATTTTCAGGCAATGATTTCAAGTATGCATCTCATGATGGTCACAGCAATTGATCAACTTTTATCCATGCTAAAGCAACCATAAAGCTACTTGGAAGCAGCCACATAGAAAGGGCTCGACTTTCTCCTTAGGCATAACCCTTACCTACTTCAGCAAGTGTTCCAAGTGTCGGCCATTTTGATCTTTCGCGGGTGATATAGATATTAAATCTGGTTGATTCATTGATTTAAAATTTAGCTCTAATCGAGTTTTATTTTGAATTATTTTGGTTGAACCAATGCCTTGTTAATTTTTATTTTTTTTGTTTTAAATTATTTTTACATCATTTTGCATGTTAACATTAAAAATAAAATTTCCAAAATAATTATTTTAATATATTTTTAAATAAAAAAACATTTTAAAAAACAACTTCTAATACTGTATAAATTCCTGGATGTTCTAAACCAACACCAAATACTTGGAAAAAAAACCCTGCTTTTCAGTTGTGATCTAATGAATTTATATCTAAAAACTGGTAATTAATTTTAAACATTTTGCCCACTTTATGATGCAAAATTTAACATTACAAATTGCATTGCATAACGGAGATTGCCAGAAAATAAAATTTGAAGAAAGAGATCTCTTCAATTCGAGACCAGGATTCACAGTGTTTGAATGAAATTCTTAAAGCTCTTGATACTATTAGACGAATAAGAGCTAATCACTCTGTCCCTATGCAAAAGTTATCAACATTAAAAGGAAAAAAAGGGAGGATGAACTTGGCCCCGTACAGAGAATTTGATGAGAAAAAAACATAAAAGAAGGAGAATTTGATATAATAATCCACAAAACAAGAGCTGAGAGGCTTGATTATGAATAGCTAAAGTTTGATGGTTATATTTTAGATTTGTTTTTAAATATTTTTAGCTTAAATTTTATATAATTTTAAAATTATTAAAACAAATTATATAATTATTAATTTTAAAATTTATTGGGGTAGCCGAGAATAAAAATAATTAATAGGAACCAAGCCAGATTCCATGTAGGACCCTCCTTCCACTTAAGAAGCATGGACCCAGGTTTAGGTTGTACTATGCTTACTGTGCACCAACATTCTCTCCCCCACCCCTCCCCTGCCCTTCTCCTAGTGTATGTATATTTGTGTCCACGAATAAATCCCACGGGCCCACTCCCCACCTCCTCCTCCACTCAGAAAATGACAGTTTTCCGGCCTTTTTCCACGGACAGACTCTTTTTCTTCAGTTCGGAGGTCCTGAAGACTTCTTCGTCCTCACCTGCCATGCATCATTACATTATAGTACAACACCACATCCCATGTTAACGTTACCATCCCTACAAGTAGCTTTAACAAATCAAATAAAATAACAGTTTCCTGTTCCACCATTCATAACTTCTCTAGCTAGTATATAACACAACTCTGTAACCAGTCACAGCAAACCACCAAAGCACACCAAAGAAACCCGCCACCACCAACAACAGCAACCCTAAGAAAGGAAAACAAGAAACCCTTTCTTGGTTTCTAACAATGTCTCCACCGCTCACAAAACCAACAACAAGAAGCTCGATCTTTTTTCCATCAAAACCGCCTCCACCTCTCTGCACTTTCCTTCTCTTGACAGCCCTTTGCCTTATTGGTTTCTTTTACACTCTCCACCACTCTCAAAATCCCAAGACTACCCTCCAGCACACCACCACCCTCTTCCTCTCTTACTCCTCTAACTCCACCATCTCCTCCTACCTTCATTCCCTCACTCTCCACCCTCACCTCGCTGGCACCAAACCTTCTCTCGACACCGTCAACTATGTCTTCTCCCATTTCAAGAACCTCAAGTTGGAAACACACAAGAAAGAATACCAAGTTTTGCTCTCTTACCCTATAAAATCTTCACTCTCCGCGCATTTTAGCAACGGGAGTGTTGTAGATTTTAATATGAGTGAGTTTGTTGATCTAGCTGAACCAGATAAAATTGTTTCCCCGTACCATGCGTATTCGCCGTCTGGTACGGCGCACGCTAAGGTTGTCTTTGTAAATTATGGCCGTGAAGTGGACTATAATGCGCTTGAGGCTTTAGGGGTGAACGTTAGTGGATGTGTTGTTTTGGCAAGGAAAGGTGAGGGTTTAAGTAGGGGTGGAGTCGTTAAAATAGCTGAATCTAAAGGTGCTTTGGCTGTTCTGTTGTACGCCGAGGAGGGTAGGGTAAGTGGGGGTGTGGAGAGAGGGACTGTGATGAGGGGTGTAGGAGACCCACTTAGTCCAGGGTGGGCTGGGGTTGGCGGAGGGGAGAAACTGGGGTTAGAGGACAGTGAAGTGCTTGAGAGGTTTCCTAAAATTCCATCTCTGCCGTTGTCTTTTGGGAATGCTGACGTCATCTTGGGGTCGCTTGGTGGCCGTACCGTGCCTCCGGAGTGGAGGGATTCTGGTGGAAGGTCTAGGGTCTTACGGGTCGGCCCTGGGCCGGCTAAGGTCAACTTCACTTACCAGGTTGGTTTTTCTGTTTGTTTGTTTGTTTGATGAATGTTTCGAGTGTTTTATGCTTGAATGTTGTACTGATAGAATGCTATAGAAGACAAAAAAGAGAATTTTGAAAGGCCCACAAACGTTGGTCCAAAATTATGGTATCTTTGAATATTTGTAGTTGGCTAATTGTTGATTTTACTATTTAAAGGTTGGTCAAACTGGTATTTGGATCGGTATATGAGGATTGAATAGTATTAAATTTGGATGAGTGTTGAAGTTCTTGTTTACGCTTTCTATTTCCTGGGCTATGATTCTAGTTGAATTTGCAAAATCTGGAGTTGAATTCGAAGTTTTGGAAGAGCTAGAAATGCTTTTGTTTGGCCTAGAGCGGCCATGACAACAAGGACTAGCTTCCACGAAACATGTGAACTTGATAACATGCTAGTGTGCAATGACATAGTAACATGATTATTGTAGACAAAACTCAAGATGATTCACTTAAGCTTTTCAGTTTTGTGATTGGGTTTTCTTGGTTTGGAGAATATGTGCCTGCCACCTGCTAGCTCGCTCCTTTTTTTTTTACCTTGGTGGAGAAGTCTTGACATAATAAATTTTAGTAAATATGACCTGTATTGAGGCGGCTGTTATTTTTGTGTTTCCTAATTATCCAACTATGATTGGCATCTTACTATGTGACCTTGCTTATTCCACACAACTAAGATTTTGGGAAAATATCAATAGCTATCCACAAGATGATCGATGGAGGGTGACTGTTAAAGATGGTGAAGTCGTGCTGAGTTTTGACAGCTTAATCTACTTTATGAGATTCAGCAGATTAAGATTTTCCTTTTTCTGCTATTTGATATGGAGAGTTGTGATTGGTTTTTAAGTCCAGTCACCCTTTCGTGCTTTGAAAGAGCTTGTTTTCCTGTAGCTCAATATTAATTCTGGATACTACGATTTGATTTGGATGGATTTTTTTCCAATCTTTTAATTTTTAATGCATTGAACTGAATATCATCTGACGTGCTTCTTTATGTATGAGAATTTCAGCTCTCTGCAATTTTGTAATGCTCTCTCTTTGTTATAAATTTATTTGGCTGCTTATTATTAATGAGGAAACGTGGAAAGAAACACAAAAAGCATATTAAAAGCTATTTATTTGACAAGCTCATTCCACTTTTCACGCATTTTTTCTTGATTATTTATTTTTCTTCTGTTCTTTAGGGGGAGAAAAAGATGGTGACAATCCACAATGTTTTTGCTGTCATAAGGGGGTCAGAAGAGCCTGATCGTTATGTGATCCTTGGTAATCACAGAGATGCATGGACATATGGAGCTGTTGATCCCAATAGTGGTACTGCTGCATTACTAGACATTGCTCGGCGATATGCTCGTTTGATGCAGAAGGGGTGGAACCCTCGAAGAACTATAATCCTTGGTAGTTGGGATGCAGAAGAGTTCGGGATGGTAGGTAATTCTCCATCTTTGTTTTCATTTATGTGCAATGGGTGTGAAGTGGATCAAGATTTTAACCTCGGGATTGTTGAATTATAGTTTCTCACATTACTGTGCTGTCTCTGATTCTACAATCTTCTTGTTGCATAGAACAGGATGGAAGGTACTGGATCAAGTTTGATCCTCATCCATTTATTACTTTGTTGAAAACTGAAGAACCTGTTTGACATGACTCATTATGCATTATTGATAAAGAATACATTTTACAAAAATATTTTGCTTCATTATTCTGCATTGCAGCTTCTATTGATGCAATGGCAATTCAATTGTCCATGGAAGTGATCACTTTGGAATGAGGGAGACAGATACTTGTATCATCTCCTCATAACATGGATGGACCTTTCAGCAATTTCATGTGTTTGACTTTGTGGTCGATTGCTGATCCTCCCATCCAAGTCTGTTCATGGATCTCTGTTCTGATTTCCCAAAGTCTGGCAACCGTCACAGTTCTATATAAACAGACTACCAAATTTGCTTGGAGAGGGCTGGATTTCAGGACTGCTATTTATTACCATATCTAAACATGAATGCAGTAAATTGATATGTTCCTTGAGAAAAATAATCTTTCCTTGCTCACTAAATGTTGTTGTCAAGCCTCATAGTTTTTCTTTTAATAGTTTTCTCTGAGTATGTATCTGTGATAATCTTTGGATGCTGAACCTAACAAGATTGTATACTGGAGTGCTTTTGTGTATTGCAGTAATCCAAATTGATGTGTAACTACGATATTGTAGGGTCTACCGAGTGGGTTGAACAAAACCTTGTCAATTTGGGTGCAAAAGCAGTGGCGTATCTTAATGTAGATTGTGCAGTTCAAGGCCCAGGATTTTTTGCCAGTGCAACTCCCCAGCTAGATAATCTTCTTCTTGAGGTTACAAAAAAGGTAAATTAGAGGAACAGTATGTTGTTACTTTTAAGGCAGTTTTGATTAGCCTCTTTGGATGTTGCTTGGTTTCAAAACGTGACATTTTAACCAGTTATTTCAACTAATACTAAAAATGATTTCAGGTCCGGGATCCTGAAGCAGAGGGTGCAACTGTATATGAGAAATGGGCAGCCAGAAACCAAGTCAATGCAGTAAGACTGAACAGTATCTTTTATCAAATGCCAGTATTTTAACTGCTCAAAGATGCTGCTTCAATTATTAAATGCTGACATTTGAAATGCTTAAAGATGCATAAACATTCACACAGATGTATGTGTCTGTGTTTGTGTTTGCACATACCCATCCTTCACTTAAACTATTGTTTAGCAGCATACGACTTTGGTATCTACAAAAGAATAGGTCCTATGTGCAATGCACTGATGATCATCTCAAATATCTTCTTGCTTTGAAGCTACAAATGGAAAGGGTGCCCTTTTATTTTTCACAATTAGAAGTTATAACCACCCTAGTGGTGCTCATTTATTTAAGGATGACAATGAATTGGGTCGGGGAAGGTTTTTTGCAGGATTATCTAAATCTGTAACCCACCTCTGCATGGAGGATTTTGTCCACTTAGCGGTACCCGACCTAATATGTTTTTTTGAAGATCAATTTTACAAAGATAAAATCTATGCTTAAAACAAACTACATCTATATTCATGAATCATAAAACCATAAAATAGTGTATCAATTTTCCATGTACAAAATAATAAAAATCATTTATGAATCATAGGATATAAAATTCAAGCATCACATTAAAATATAAAATTACTACTACAAAAAAATAAGAAAGAAAAGTGTTGACACCCTAAGCTTAGGGAAGGGGCCTGGTGCGTAACTGAAACTAGTTAAGGGGCAGGTTGGGTGATGGGGTGAGCTAATGCGCCCACCCCTGATCAGATTTTATCCCTCTTCAGTTTGGCTGCGGTCAAACTGGATATAATTCCAATCCAATTGGATCCATGCATGCAGATCAAGTGCAATTACCATACATACATGTAGTCGTACTTCAACAAATGATATGTTTTGGCCTCTTGGAGATAAGTTTTTTTTTTAATCAGGCTCTTATTCGGGGACTATCATGTTTGGTTTGCAGATTCAAAGACTCGGTGGAGTGGATTCTGATTTTGCTCCATTTCTGCAACATGCAGGGATTCCTTCTATTGATATCTATTATGGAAGAGGTATGTTTCTCCAACCTTTGCAGTGATTATTTACTGGCAGTAATGTCCTATTTAGGTTTGTGGTTATGCATATGTGAGATATGAAGGTATTTATTTATCAGGCGCTCAAATGGAATCATTTCAGGAATTTGAATAGCTTTAGCTGCGTTTTTTCCCCTCAGCCTTGCAAATATTATTGCAGCTAAAGGATCAGAAATAAGCATAATTTTTAGGATTTTTGTTTTTGAACATCGTATCATAGGAGTAACACCACCATTTGTTTTCATCATCCCCACTTTCAAGTCATGCCTCTCTCCATGTTTTGCATTATGACACGCATTACTTTCTCTGTTCTTGAAGTTTAAGAGGAACCAAATTGGAACAAGAAACGTTCCCTGGATTTTCAAACATGATTGTGGCTTGACAGTAAGAGACTATTTTATTTTGTCGCAGGGAATTTCTGAGATGTTCTTTTCATAATCTATACCTTGTTGGTATTAATGCCAGAAACAGTATTGTAATTTGATGAATTTTATTTATCTTTGGAGAAGCATGTTAGAATTTTCATTCTCTTGAATCATGGGTCCAAAGCCACAACAATTAGAAAACTATCTAGAGAACTAATCAGGTAGATAAAATCCAAACTAAGAGACAGATAATGATAAATCACTGGATTCTCATCTCCTTGACCAACTTTGACTCTTGTAGCACAGCTGCACAGCTGCACACTGGGAATTCTGATTCCTGTGAACCTCATTGATGAATGGAGCAGGGCTTTGGTATGCCATAAACCAAGGAACAAAGCTTTCTCAATCACAGCAAAACATTGAACAAACAGCCCAGATGATGGGCACCAAGGACCGTATTGGTGGTTGCACAACAAATGGATAGATTTAGCATCATGTAAAACAAGGCAGGTCTGGAAAAAACCTTCTAGATCAGAAGAAAACACTGAAAAGGATAAAAGAAAAGAGAATTGAAAAGGAAGAGAAAATGGCATGCTGCTGGCAAAAGTCAAGCAGTGGTAACCCAATTCTTATGGGCGGCAGGGAGGGAGCACAGTAGTGAGAGGTTTGGTAGGATTGCTAGTTCTGGGTGGTACTTTTCTAAGGTTGGCAGCTACTGTCTGTGTTGAGTTAAGCATTTTATTATGTGACTTTGATGGTACAATAACTTGAGAGTCTGGTCACATGGTTGAAGCCAAAGAAGAAACTGGCAGAAAACCTTGTTTTGCCTAAGTTAAACCCCAGTTGCAAGAAACATTATTAGTGCAATTGAACAGATAATAGCAGAAAATTATTTGAACTACATAGCTTTTATTTCTTTGCTAACTCACGGGAATTCTTTGCTAGCAATACTAACGGAAAGCTGGAAATTTATACTTGTTCAGATTTCCCTGTCTATCACACTGCTTTTGACTCCTATGGGTGGATGAAAAAATATGCAGACCCATTATTTCATCGTCATGTGGCTGGTTGGTATTCTTTTTCTGTCAACTTGTGTGCCTACTGTCAGATAAATTATAAGGGCATTCATAACTACTTTCAATGGCCCTTCTGTTTTTTGTTGTTTCAGTTGCTGGAATTTGGGGACTTCTAGCCCTTCACCTGGCTGATGAGTCTATTCTCCCATTTGATTACATCTCTTATGTGGAGCAGTTACAGGTGTGCATCTGATTAAAATTTCTCCAACATGTATTTGTTAGTTAAACAAACGATGTTTTAGACTAGTTGTTCACAAATAAGTGACCAAAATGGTTGGAAACTTGCCAATAGAGATGATTGCATTTCTGTGGGAAACCTAGGGTGCTTCCTTCAAATTCTTTATGTAACTATTATGTTGTGAGTAAGAATAATTTTTTACAAAATAGGATCTAACTTGAGGAAAAGACTGGAAAATAACATGAGAAGATGCATCATTCTAACAATTAGCATGGTTGGAAATCATTTGTTATGTTTGACTGCCAAGCTGTTCCATGATGGCTGTACAGCTAACATGAGGAAAAGACAGGAAAATAACGTGGAAGATGCATCTTTCTAACAAATAGCATGGTTGGGAATCATGTGTTATGTTTCACTGCAAAGTTGTTCTCCTTAAATACGATGGCTATATAGTAGGCATTTGTGAGATTCACCCACCCAACTCCACAACCTGTGGCTCTTGAGAAATGAAACTGGCTATTGGATTTTGGAGGTTGACGAATTATGGTTCCGAAATCACATTGCATCATTATTCAACATTTTCTCTGAATATATAGTGAATTGTCATTTTCAATCTCTGATTGACATTTCCCCTTTCCTTGGCAGGGGCATACAGTTGTCTTGGGCAAACTATTGGACAGGAACGTATCTCTTCATCCTTTAGTTACTTCAATTCAAGAACTTGCCTCTGCTGCAAAAGAAGTGGAGTATGAAGTAAAGGTGAGCTCTTGAAGTAATTATTGGACTTGCTACATCTTAGTGGAGATGAGGAAAACCTACATTTTATGGTCATTTATTCTGCTCTCTCTCGAGTCCTCAAGGGGCATGTATTGTTTTTTAATGCAGCAATTGAGAGAACAAGAGAGGAGAGGGGATTTTATAGATTTGAAGTTGCGAGCATTGAATGATCGGCTGATGCTTGCTGAAAGAGGCTTCCTGGATGTAGAAGGGCTTCAAGGAAGGCAATGGTTTAAGCATCTTGTAAGTGTTCTCCTCGTCTCCAGCTCAAGAGCATTAACTTGGATTTAAACAGTATTGTGAAGAACCTCAACAGCAATTTCTGTGTAGAACTGACGTTTTAATCATCTCTGTAGATTTATGGGCCTCCGAGTGACTACGAAAGCAAACTGGATTTCTTCCCTGGAATAGCAAATGCTCTCTCTCAATCAACTAGCAAAAGCCAACAAAATAGGCAAGCAGCAGTTCAACATGAGATATGGAGAGTTGGCAGAGCCATTGAAAGGGCTGCTAGTGCTCTTAAAGGGAATCTCACCTGAATCTAGCAGAAAACATGCATGGACATGAGGCCGTCGACTTGTATATAAGAGTGGTCAGCTTGTCATAGATTTTAACTTTACTCGAGATGCATAAGGTTAACTCTTGTAAATGCGAATTTAAAATCCATGCTGTAAAATTTTGGCTCATCCACAGCAAGCAAAGCAATTATCAAGAACATTGCATCCCATGATTACTGATATGCTGGAAAGATACAAAGACTAGAACTGAAATTGCTGACATCTGAATGTGTTCCGCTCTTGCATGATCTTAAAACAGAATATATCGATGCCCTCGTGAATCTTCATAAGAAAAGAGTTCTTAAAATATACAGATCGGAAAATGACAGGAAATCAGTTAAAAAGCATGGGATTAGGAGGTTGCGTTAATTAGGTCTCAAAATAAGATGGTGGCTAAGTAAATTTGAGCGACACAACACAATATAACAGAGTTTCCTTGCAGGCATCAGCTTGCATGACAAGAACAGCAGGTTTAACCATCTAGGTGTGGTCAAGTGGCAAGGACTTGGGATCAAGGGATTTGCTTCCTCTGTGGTCTCAGATTCGAGTCCTTGGTTACTCATATGATGGCCACTGGAGGCTTACATAGTCGTTAACTTCAGAGGCCGTGAGATTAGTCGTGGTGCGCGAAAGCTGGCCCGGACACCCATGTTAATCTAAAAAAAAGAACACGGCAGGTTTATTTCCTCTTTTCCAGGTGGCGAAATCAAAGGCATTGAAAAATCTTGCCTTGGTCCGAATGTCCTCTCTCTTGCATCATGTAGTTCTATCTCCAACATGGCAATATAATATACTGTTCATTTTGATTTAGTGTAATAAATTAGTTAACTCGCCTGATCTTTGCTACATCGATTTTTTTTAATACCAAAAAAAGTTGTTCATGTATTTTCTAGCAATAAAATAATTTTGATTGTGAATTCAAAATTTAAAGCACAAGTTTAAAAAAATTGATTGAGATTTTTATTCATCAATAAATATTAAAAACAAATGTAAATACCAATTAAAGACAAGTTAACAATTTGAAAAACATAAATCAAGACACTTCATCTTGTTCTCATTGCTGGCCTCAAAGTTTATATATATATATATATATATATATATATATAACATTGAAACAAAATAACTTGCTAATAAAACCCCTCCTTTTCTTATTAATAGTTATTTGGTCTTTGCTCCCCTGCAGGTTAAATTAAAAAAAAATAATTATACAAAAACAGTGCTCCCCATTGCCGGCGCATTTTCTATTAGCAAAAAAAATGGTGATTGTGAATTCAAAATTTAAAGCATACCTTTAATATTAATGTTTTTATGTACCAATAAAAGTTAAAAAAAGATATTATTGACAGCTAAATACCAAGTCATGGACTTTTTGGTAACATTATTAAACTCAACTGACTAATAGGTTTAACTTAGAGGTTTTAATCTAGGTCTTTGTTTGGCTTTGATTTCAAATTATATCATGTGAGAGTTTATTTTATAAATTTAATTGTAATTCAAGCAAAGTCTAGTTTGATTTAAAAATATTTTAAATTTTATTTTTTTATTTTTTAAAAAATTATTAAAATAACAATGTTATAAGTCAACTCAAATCTTTATGTGGCTTTGCAACTCTGCCGACTTAGCCAAAACCTAGTTTGCCTTTAAAAACAATAAAAACAATTTTAATCTAATATTTTTTTTATAAAAAAATTAAAACAATAATTTTTTAAATAGACTAAGGTTAAATTAAATTAATTTATTTAACTGATAACTTAGATCGTAGTTTTTACTAAGTTTAATAACCTTGTTTTTTAAAATATATTTTTTATTCAATTAAATGATTAACAATTTAACAAATAAGAGAGAGGATATTAATTAATTTTCTTTTAAAATAGCAAATTATTAATGGACTTAATAGAATATGCTTACTGATAGATACCTTAAATGCCAAAGATTGAGTGGCTGAGTTTTTTGTTTTTTTGTATGAAGATAAATAACATGTTTTTTTTTATTTAATTTAAAAAAAGTTGACAATAAGTCTTCTTGAAATCAAGTTTTCAACCACTTTCATGGAGGTTAAAAAATTGACATCCATGTTTTTTTTACTTAAAAAACTTATTTTTAACTTGTTTTTACATCAAAATACATAAAATAATATCTTAAGAATGTTGAAAAATCTTTTGCCAAACTCAAAACACCCTAAATCACTTTAAAAAGTAAAAATCAATCAATTAATAAAAAGCTAAACAAACCCCAATTTAATTTTTTTAGAATGTTTACATGAAAACATTATCCTTATTGAACTCCTCTTGTAAACCTTGGATAAAATTTATAAAATTAATAAGGTAAATACTATGATAAGTGAGTAAAGTGAATATATTAATTTAAAAAATAATTTTATGAGAATTTGAAATAAAATGTTTATATACTTGTTTAAAAATAAAAATATCAAAAAACAAAGAAAAGCATATAAAAATCAAATAAAGAGTTAACAGAGGAAATTAATATTCTAGGATATGATATAATAAAATTTGATGTAGTTAGTTAAAACTTTGCTTTAAAAATATAACTAATCTTGAAAATATAACTTGACAAACATAAAAGAAACAAGTAATAATATAGAGAATTTTTATAAATTTGAACTGAAAATATTTGGAAAAATATTTTGAATTTTTTAAATAAATTAATGCATGATTTTATGTGATTTGTATCGATGATATAAGCCCCGGGCATAATTACACAATTTTTTTATTTTAACTAAAAAAGAAACAAATTTTGAGGAAAACTTGTGTTATAAATAGATATGGAATTTCCCAATAAATTAGTTAAAGATTTGGAAAATGTAAGCAGATAAAACAATACAAATTTTTGGATTTTTTATGTAAAAATTACAAGTTATCCAAATTTATATTATCAAATATAACTCACAATTAAACTGTTATGTCAAACTGAAATGTTTTGATTAATCTTCTAAAACATAATTCTACCTTAATTTAAAATTTCATGTAAATTGAATGTTGGGAAAATCTTTTAACAATATAAATATCAAGTTATAAAATAGAAACTAGCACTTGAGTTAATGGCAAAATTATAAACACACCAAACATCTCCTCCCTCCCTTGAAAACCTGAGAGTGTAGCTAGTTCATGAGGGAAAGACTGTTCTCCAAGAAAGTGTTAACACTAGAGTGGTAGCAAGCCTTTTCATTAGCTCATGGAAGTTTTCTTCATACTTATTTGACTATTTCAATATTACTTTGACCTTCTTAAAATCTATAAATATTTCTATATGTCTTAAAAAATCATTTTATTTAATTGAAAATCATATTTTTCCAACTTGGCATACAATTTATAATTCTTTAGGATCTACAATACATATTCTATGTGTTAGTTTTTCTAAATTTTCTCATTGCTACTTAAAATTTTATATGATTTTTCTGAATTTTGATTGATATAAAATTTTAATTTAAAATAAAAAAAATATATTGGAAAACTATGTAAAATTTCAACTTGATCTAATAATTGTATTGAGAATTATACTTGATAAAGTAAAATTAGTCAATTGATAATTTTACAACAAAAATCTAAATTTATGTGTTCCATCCTTACATGGATTATATCAATTATCTCACTAAATTCTCGAGATTATTTTTTATTTTAAAATATATTTATTTTATTTTTTATCATTTATTTCATTAACATATTTATTATTGTTTCATAATAATATTACCAATTTTTAATTAGGATTTACATCAATGCCTTTTCCATCTAATTCTTTCTTAATTATTATTCCTTGTTTTCTTTATGATTTCTCATAATTACTTCCTTGCTCTCAAAATATATTTATTTAAAATTTTTCTAATTTTTTTTAATCGATGGAAACCTATTATTGATCTCACTAACATTATAAATTTTAAAATAAATTTATGTTCGATCCTATATTTACACGAGATTAACAAAAAAAACTCTTATTTAAATAATAAAATCCTTTTCTCTAAAACAAAAATAGTAAAACCAACCCAAAAAAACCCAATCCAAACATTTTCAACCCGATAGACCCGGTTTATTGGGCTTTATTTTGAATGAAACAAAAGCGGGAAAGCAAATGCTAGTAAAGAAGAAAATTGAAAGAGGGAGAGTGAGAGTGGGAGTGAGAGAGAAATGGAAGAAACGATATCTGAATTTAGCAGAAGCGTAGGCAGCTTCTGCAACCACCTCCAGTCTAGCTGCGACGCTCTCAAACAATCCATCGACCGCCGCCCCATCCCTCTCGGTAAACAAAACCCCCACCTTCCCCTGCCGCCCCCCTTCTCTTTCCTTCAACAATTTAAACAGTACATCTTCTTCTTCTTTTCCAGATTCGGCTTCATCTACGTATATCCAGTGCTTAAACAGAAGTGTAGAGAGCGCAAGCAGCGATCTCAACTTACTAGAATTGATGTCATTTGGTACCGTTTCTTTTGAGGAATTATTAGGTCATTGCAATGAAGTTTACAAGAACAGTGAGAATCGTATTCTTGATATTCAAGATCGTCTCAGGAGCTTCGGTTATGTTCCTGCTGGTGCTTTCGTCTTTTACTCTGTTTATTATTTGTGTTTGAGTCTTTAGGAAATTACGAAAAATAAGTTCCTTTTCTTAAAGAAATTTGGGTTTTTCTTTTTTAAAAAAAAATTAAAACTGATTAAACTGATAATGAATAGTCATGTAAATGGAAATGATGCAGAGAAATCAAGGATGGTAGAAAGTAGTGTTTTTGGGTTTTGGATTTTGTTTCATGATTTTTTATCAAATTAAGAAATGTAAGTAAAAAAGCCACATGTTAGATTGAGATAGGCGCATTTGTAACTGTAAATGCTGTTTCTGTCTGAAATTTTATGCACATCTATGACTTGTGTTGATTGCTTTTTTTCTTTTATTAATTGTTTTGCTTTTAGAAGTTGAGATTGATGATGAAGCGGATTTGAGTGTATCGATGGCGCTAGGTTTAAACTTGAAGGATGAAATGGACCCTTCCGCAGCTTATAATGAACCGGTGTCTGTGGCAAGTTCAATCATGAAGAGTTTGGAAGAGGATCCTTTGTATCCTTGTTTTATACTATCGCTGTTTCATTACTTCTCTCCTTGTTTCTTTAACATGGAGGATTGGAACTTTTTTTCCATTCTTTTCAATGTCCTGGCAAAGAGTGAACTGATAAGAAGGGTTTGTTAGGATTTGATTGAAGAAATTCTGGGTCATTTTCATTATCGCATTAAAGTAGATGAGAATCTTGTTTGCCTTGATCTGTTTTTTAAGAATGGACGGGACGTTGAGCTTAAAGAGTCTTGGGCTTTCAGATGTCTGTCTTGCCACTTTAGCGGCTGAAGGTAGTCTCTTGCCACTGCCCCATAGATGGGTTGATGCTTTAGCACTGTTATAATTCAATTTCAGATTGAATGAATTGCAAAATCAATCATATACTGTTATAATTCATGTCTGATGGCTAGATAGATTTCTTGCTGTAAATACTTAGAAGTCTGCCTACTACATCGCTGATTTGTGCTTTCTACTAATTTCACCTCTCATTCTCTGCAGCTAACAGTAAGATAAATGATCCCGATATATCTATGAGAGACACGAAGAAGTAAGTTGTTGAACTTGTATTTTGTGCTTCGCAACGAACTTGCAGTCTTTCCTTTGCACATTCTAAAATGTTCATGTTTTAGGAATTATGGTGACAAATTACAAAACGTGAATAGTCTGGACGAAAATACTGCAAATATGGGAGTAATTGAAGGTAGGAAGCTGTCATTGAGATTTAGCTATTAAAGGTTTTTCATGTCATTCCATGCAATTTTACAATGAAACAATACCAAGCACCAATGAGCATGTTGTTATCCTTCGTTGTAAAATCCAGGTGAACTGGAACCAGCTGAAGCTCTTAGGGCTGTTGTGAAGGCTTCAAAGGATGATTATGAAAGTCTTCCTTCCTACATGAAAAGTCTAACATCATGGGAGGTATGGATGACTAGTTTCCGTCCTTAAGATTAAGCTGATGTTGTTTGATCTTTCCATTCCAACTGAATATATTCAAGATAGCCTTTCTTTGAATCTTGACTGTAAAGGTTGCTTCATGACACTTGTACTGAATGCTGAGGAGGTAGTTTCCATGTAGCACTTCATTTTTCCTAATGGTCTTATAGTTGAAACTTTCAACATCAGTAGGCTTTTTGAAAGGATTCTGCTTTTCTGTCCTTCGTAAGCTGGAGTTGGTCTCGAGGTATAATTGGACGGCAATGAGGTTTCCTTGTATTGGTTTGGAGACAGCATTTTACACAATTATACCAATACATAGGATTGATAACCAGCTTGTTTAACGTCGGGTTTTCCCATTTATGACGTTCGTGATGTTTTGCTGTGCTTGAACTTGCAGGATCTGCTTGCTGCCGTTGAGAAAATTAACTCCAGCCTGAAGAAGAAGGATAAAACGAAGGGAAATGATTATTTCCGCCAAAATGAAATCACATCAATGGATTTAGGTATGTATTGTCATCTCGCTGTAATATACATTTCATTACTGGTTTGCCACATGCATTTTTATCCATTTCGATGTTAGAGATTGATCAACAAGGGTGGGACTCAGACTTGAGATCTCACCCATAGAATTAGAAATATAGCGGGTGTGCATTTGAAGTTGTGGTTTTTCTAGCTGCAGTCCATTGACGACTCACGTTTTGCTTTGGTGCTATTTGCTTGTATTAGGGCCTAAAGCAAGAACTTATTTGCTGCTGCTCACACGCATGAATCAGCTGGCTGTTGAAACGGTTGATGGCTTGATATCCTATAAAGTTCTATAGACAAGATATGATCCCTTTCGCATACAACTGGTTTAGTAGATTAAACCAACTGTGCCTTCAATTTTTATGAAAATTTTCTGCAATTTGAGATTGTGATAAACCAAATAAACATTATGGTGTCTATTTGAGATTATAATTAACATATAAATATCAAACCAAAATAAATTTTATTATCTAGTAAAAATCAACAAAAAAAAATAAATAAATGATGAAATTAAAAAAATAAGAAAAATCAATAAAGATTCAATTGTCATGGATCAAATTGAAAGAGAGACAAAAGGACAAAATTTCAAGCATGTAAGCTTTTTTTTTTTAAAAAAAAAAATTCTAGATAACTTGAGTTATTTTTAAAATTAATTAAAATTTTTATAGAAAGTCATACAAAAAATAGAGTTTCATTTTCAATTAAATAAATGCTAAAAGTTAAAATTAAAATAACAAGAACTAGAAAGAAAAAAAAGAGAGGCAAACTTGGACAAATTTTCTAACCTTAAGGTAAAATTATAGATCCATGCTTGATTAAAAAAACTTAATTCTTGATAGAATTAAAAAAATAAATAAATAAGAATCAAATTTAATAAAAAAACATGAAGGATAAAATCATGAAAAAAAATCAATTTTAAAATTTTAAAATAAATAATAATAATAATAATAATAATAAATATGAACTAGATCTAATTGATAAGAAAATCAGATAATAAAATTGCAAATAAATTCTAATCTTATAAATAATTTCAAATAAAATAAATAGCAAAAAAATATAAAACAAATTGAAAGGAAGAAAAACAATGAAGGGTTATATTGAAATTTTGCAAGGTCAGCCATAGAAATCAAGAAAAGAAAAAAGAAAATGAAAAAAAAATAAAAATCACCAGCACCCACACGCACTGTCAGGGAAGGAAGAGAAGCTGCCAAACAATTTGAACACTACCATAAAAACTATCATTTAGACACCTAAATCCCCTTCACGCTCCCGCCCGAATGGAGCGGGAAGAGCCCAAACGCTGATGCGTGTATTTTTTTAATACTAACTATATTTTTTAAATGACTAAAATGCCTTAAAATCAACCTAATTATAACAAAAAGAAAATCACCATGAAAAGACCCAAGACACTATGGGATGTAAAATTTAGGTTTTTATTTTACACGTGTACTAGTTATTTCACAGCAGCTAAGGAGAGATGGTCTAGGGAATTGGAAACTGGGTGCATCTGGAAAATCCAATCACCAAGGGACGAGGTAGGCTAGATTAGTTAACGTACCAAATCCTATTTCACGTGGCAACATTCCATTTGAATTCAGGCTGAGGTTTCAAAGTTCTTAAATATCTATCTAAATTGAAGAGATTATCACACGAATCTGGCGACTCACCATGCACGCACGCACGCACGCAGTACGACAAAAAACCGACTTGAGTTTGAGAACCACCACATAGGCCGCAGTCAGCATAAAGCGATGTCCCGTTGCCACCCAGCATCAGTGCCACTACCCCGAACTTTAGTGATAGGGCTTTCACATGTGACCTGGATAGAGAGATACGAAACAAAAACTCGAGTGTAAAACAATATAAGGATTTTGTCAAGAACAAGTGTGCCAGCTAAAACCCTTTCGAAACAAATGAGAACCACCACCGCTATATTAGGTGACAAAGGTGGTGGTGCTATAAAACCAACCTGAACCACCACTACACTATCAAAGCTCGGAACCGTAAGCCAATCATTTTACAAGCCCATCCCCCAAGATAGGGAAAAAGAAAGAATCGATGTCAAACACATCCAACTATACCCCGGTATACATCCCTTAGTCAAAATCTTCTTATGTACTGCTGCTAGATTACCCTGGAGCTGTATATCGTGGGAATATCACACCAACCTCTTAAAACAAGGAGGTGTCTGCATTAGGAGAAAGGCAAGAAAGGACCAGGAGAAACAAAAACACACTACATAAGGCGCCCCCCCACCCACCCCCCCTGTCGTCACATCAGAGAAACATATATGGCCTACAAAACCATTTATCAAATCCTACAGAAATCACTTTAATTCGCGCTTCATTGTCTTCTTCCTTCAGATGTACCATCCATTCTCATCCCCTACATTGCAGCATGAAAGATGTTTGACTCAGCTTTACGTGCCGGTGGAGGGTAATTTGCTCTTCCCTAATTGTATATTTTAACAGGCTTCTCAAATGTGTGACGGTTCTGCAATATTTTCAGACCAATCAATGAAATCTCCATGGTTTCACAAGATGAAAAGAAAAAACTAGGGTAATGCTAACACCAGCATTTATTGACAAACAAAATGACTCGAAGTTTCCATGAGAGTAATAACTGATCTCATGGCTGAGAATATGATCAGTTATGGAGGTAGGCTCAGTAACCACATGCACTTCATTTGTAGTTGAATGAGAGATGCAAACCTGATTTACAGCAAAAGACCTTTTAGGAGTATTATCAGAGTGCTCCAACCCAAGGTACTGCTCCCAAGCACCATATACATCTCTTCTCTGAAAGACAAGGTAAAAATACTAAATGCAAATACCCACAAAAAAGAGAGCCAGTAAAGGACGCATATGCTAGGAAATGCCGAAATAAAAGCAGGTTCACAAGGGAGGGAAAAGAAAGAGAAGAAGCAGCCTTGTAACAGCACCTGAAAGCGGGTGAACACAACATCAGAATCCTGCAAGTGCTCTGGACGACCCAGTGACAGAAATGCAAATTTCCACTGAGCAACCAAAAGAAAGAGGGTTGATGAGGAATTGTATTCATATTCTGATATAAAACCACGTTACTGAAGGAAGCAAAAGCTAAAGTTCGCAATCTAATGCAAGATAACTGGTAAGTGTCAGGCAGGGTGGTTGATATGCTTGTTTCCTTAACCAAAAAGTGCAAAGAAAAAACCAAATACCTTAGCAAACTCCTCATCAGGAACCTGCAGCTTCTTTTGTATACGCATTTTAACTTCGGCTAAGGTTTCACCTTCATGGATGGCCAAGAAAAAGGGTTCACCAAAATTCTGTACTTGCTATTGAGGACACAAATATAAAAGCATGTAAGAACCTGGAAATATCCCTATTCAATAACAGCCATAAGATAAAAGCCAAAAATCTAAAACCAAGTAAAATCTGTGGATGAAGTATCTATAAATCATACCATTTGATTCTGTCCAGACTCTTTCGTGAAGTGATAAACGTGAATCAGGCGATCTTGGGGACCAAGATTTTTTTCTTCCTCGGGAATCTGCAGAATTTGAGAGAGAGGGGGAGAGAGAGAGAGAGCGAGAATGGGGTGTCAAAACATAATCTCATTTCTGAAGGTGTCCAGGATTGTTAATCAACTGAAAGTAAACTTCCTGCTTGTTGGCCTGAGTTATCATAACATTTACTAATTACATAAAGGTAATCACAATCATGCCAGAGGCTGTTTGTAAAATTAGCCAGTCAACAACCTTCAAATATTCCGCTAAATAACATTCGATAAATTATGTTTCATTAACAAAAACTGAACAAGTCAGGATAATATATTCATAATAACCTGGAAATTACAAGTTCAACAGAAATTTAAGATCTTAGTTTTCATTTTTATTCATAAACCTGAGACAGTTTCTAGAAACATACCATTTAAGAATAGAACACTGATTAATATCTGCCATTTGACACATACTCGGTGGAAATTTTGGTATGGCGATGGTTTATTATAAATGGAAGCTTATTATTTTATTTGGCACACACCTATGATAGTTCACGTTGGCACTCTCCCAAAACTCCAAACCCACAGTCACGCATGCTTACACATTCATGCCCTATGCCTTCACATTTCAAATAGCACTTCACCATTGACTGAAATATCAGAACCTATGAATTGTGTGAAAATACGATACTTCGAATTCAGGTATAAGATATAAGATGAGGTATAAACCTTGATTTATAATATTCGATATTTGAATGAAATCAATTAAATTAAAATTAATTAGATTGTGCTTCATGCATATAAAAATTAAAAAAAAGAAAATAATTAATTCATAAAAAGACAAAAAAAAGAGAGTAAGTTGATTGTATCAAAATTATGAGACAAATTTTTGTTTATCAAGACTAGCTCATTTTTCTACATAAATTACATGATAATCCACTTGCTTGTTATTCTTATTTTATTATCTTTTTATTGTCTTTTAATTTGAATTTAATAAAGAGTTTCTCCAGCTAAGGGCCACGTCCAACTTCATCCCCAGCCTAACTATGATACTTCAAGTTCATCCACAAAATCATAGGTGAAAGGCAGATGAGATATTTCCTAGATAAGACAAGGAGAAAAAGGACTTGCCTCCTCTGCCCGCAACGTCCAATACTGATCATTTATATTCTCAATTTTTTCATTGGGTGGAAAGATCTGCAATGGCAAGATGGCAAACTGAGTCAGAAGAAACCACCCATAAGCGCTGCCAGCAAAACATCTAAAAAATCCAATGCATTAGAATAAAAAAAAATCTGAAACTCATAGATCAGGTTTCATACACTTTGTTGAACACATTATCATTGCTATTTAACCAGGAAGGATAATTATTGATTAGCAGGAAACAAAATTGAGTGATGAAGTCATTATCTTATTTATGCTAACCGAACCAGTTAGTACCTTATAAATCTTGTGATAAAATACTTCAAGCACTCGAAGTTCAGCATTTGGGCGAGATAATTCTACCTGTTTCAGCATGAGCCAAGCATTAGAAAATTTATCACATGCAGTGACAAGATATGGTGTGACAAAAGGGAAAATATAGCAAAAAAAAAAAATGTACTAACAGTAAAATCTATTCAACAGAATAGATTATGAAGAAAATAATTATAAGACATCTAAAATGAAAAATTGGTGAAACTTGAGAATTAAAATGTTCTGTTTTGGTATTATAAATAACAGTCCAGATCAAGCAGGCACATTGAAAATCTGCTTCAGGAACCACTTCAGTACATTTCTTCAGCTAAGAGGTTAGAGATTAAAAGTTCTTACCTTAGTTTTAAGTTCATTAATCACATCCCCCACGGTGCTTTGTTTAGGCAATCTAATGTTATGAATTACCACCTGTTAATAGTCGCAATAAGATTAGAAGAAAGAATATGATCAATTAAATAAGGCATGTAATTAACATAGCCATAAATTTCATACTTCATCTTTGGTAGCGTGATGGAAAGCAACTTTTAAATTTTTTAGACCTTGCAACTCTGGAAGAGGAATATCTAGAACTTCGTAATACAAGATATCAGAAGTCTGTTGAAAGAAGAGAACAAGTAAATTATTAGCCATGTTATATAGTTTCATTAACAGTATACAAACCAATGACTGCAATTCATGTAGCAAATACCTGATTGTAGTGAACTAACATATCTGATAGATGCTCCACTCCTCGATATTTAATTGGCTGTGGCTTAGGCTGCTGAGAGTAGCAGTTGTGGGATCTTAACCTGATTTTGGATGGATCGTCCAAACCAATCTGGCGAGCTACCCTTTCAACAACATCATCATAAGTGTGTAATTTTGACCTACAGAAACATCAAGAGTATAAATGAGTGTCTCTACGACAGCACTGGAGATTTCTCAATCGAGCATACAACATTACTTGGGATGTGATTACTTACAACTCTAGCCAAAAATCATCCTCTTTTGCCTTCTCTAGGGATCGGAAACGAACTATCTATAGAGAATCAATTAACACAAAAGAATTGACTAAAATTGACAAATCAGGAGAGAGGTTTGATGAAATTGAATAATTCAATATAATCTAACTACTATATAAATAGTTGAGGAATACAAAAGGTGCCCCTCTTGAACCTAATCTGCCCCCATTTCTAAATTTCTATTATAAAAATAAAATGAGATGCCTGGAAAATCTGATTCAAGAAGAAGATACCTGCCGATTGTGCACATATTCCAAATATGTAGGCACATCTGGATTTCGACAGTCTTCTTCATTTTCAGGAGGAGATTTCTGAAAGCATATTATGTCCCCGTCTTCAATCTGAGGATAAGCACCTATAGGTCAGTGGCTGATCTGATAATCTGATAACATTCTAGCATTAAGTGAAAAAACACATACCTGACTTGTTTGAAATGAGGCTCTCTTATCAAGGTGTTCACACATGACACAAGGCTCAAATTTGATTTCCTGAACAGCACACAACAAGTATAATCTTTCTGCTAGGGCAATATCTGCTTATGAATATTGAATTAACTTGCGCTCTTGGTTTGGTTTTATGGTTAAGAGGGTGTTTAAGAGTGATAATTGTTGCTTTTCAAAATGCTTTTTACTTGGAAAAACATCAAAATAATGTTTTTCTTATTTTTTCATATTCATTTTTGACATCAGCATGCCAAAACAATCCAAAAAAACTAAAAAAAATAAATTTTGATGAAAAGCAGGTTAAAACTCACTCCCAAACACTCTCTAAGTCAATTTCCTTGATTGAATAGTTATGTTAGCCAGCTATGATACAAAGTATACTTGATATAGACAAACCTCATAAAGTTCAATCTCTTCCTCAGACGCAAAGCCAGCCATTTGATTAAGCTTTGCTAGAATTTCTATTGGTTTACTAGAATTCTTCACAAAAAGCCTACCAACATATCTGGGATCATGGAGTAATTTGTCATGTCAGAGGCATCAAGATTCAAGAGAATGCAATGGACAAAGATAGGACAGCAAAGAGGAGCCAAAGATTATTAAGTACCGTAATTCTTGTTTTACAGGGTCATAAAGCTTGAAGAAAAGCAGAATATCTTCTTTAGTTTTTTCAGGTGGAGCAATGGGACGTAAATCCTGAGATATTGCAAACCTCAGTAGAAGCATGACATTTTCTGGATAGAAATATAAGTGCAAATGTTAAATTTGATCATTTAGAAAAAAAAGAAAAGAGATACCAGCCCAAGCTCAACTTCCAAGAACAACTTTAATTCAGCATTATGTGTCTTATTTGACAGCTCTCTCAGTTGTCCAACCTACAAACATTAAATGGCTATCATTAAAATTAGGTGACACGAAATCTCCAGAAACATTTTAAACCACCACAGTGCAAATTGTTTTTAAAAACAACACTTCAATGTGATCAAAACAATTGTATCATTCCATTCCACAGTCAATGGCCACAAAGTTTCACCAATAGTAGTTACAAAAAAAAAAAAAGGCCTGATGCTGGGATTGCAAACCAAAAGGTGTGTTATTTGAAAGCACATGGCCAGAAGGCATCACCAATCAGTCTAAAAATCCAGAAACCTGATCCCAAGTCTTTTCTTACTTGAAGCAGAAATAATCATGCAAGTATCTAACAGAAATACAAGTCACTCCACGACAATGCAATCAGAGCTTTGATAAATTAACTTTGAACAAGAAAAAAATAGCTAGTTACTGATTGTGCTTCCTCCTGGGGAGTCAATGGCCGATTGGGTCTATATGTGTGGTTTTGGCGCTTTGCCCATATCCAAAATCTCTGAAATTGTACTGGTATACCAAGCTCTTTAGCAACCTCCTCCTGTAATCCAGCTCAACATTAGACATAGAAATCTACATGCTATCTCATCATCCACAATGTCAAAATGCTTAAAAATCACACCCATTTAATACCTTAAACAGACTAAACTGTGTCTGTTTCTGAATACGGAAGTTACGGACTTTGTCATGATCCACGAGGTCAAAATAAATATCCTTTCCAATTTGCTCTTTAAGGTCCTCATCTCGCGCAACCTAGATGCCATACTAAATAGCTTTATTTATGACTTACAAGCATCCCTTGAGGTAGATGCAGGTCATCGCTGACAATATACCGTTAAAAAAAAATAAAGCTGGGAAAGAAAAACCTTTATAATTGTGTAAAGGTGAGCTTGTGCTTTATATCTTCTCTTGTCTTCCTTTTCTTCTTGTTCTTTCTTCAGCCTTATCTGGAACAAGATGTTCAATGAATCAATAATCAGTCATCATTGCGATGTGGAAACTCTTAAATAACATGGTTATATTTACAGAACTTGTTGCAATTATAAGTAAAGAAAGTAATTTACCCTCAAGTGTTCAGCAATGTCTTTCTCATCAACATTACAAATTATCTTGTCCTTTTCACTTTCCCGTATATACACAAGCATGTATGCATTTGAGTATTTTGTGAATTTAAATGGAGTATTGTTAAAGCCAGGATTGGTCTGAGGTAGCTGGCAGACATAGCAGAACAAGAGCACATCATTCACCATCAATCACATGTACCATTCATAGGATTTACAGCAAAGTTTGAGAACCATTACCTCTTCCTCACCACCATACTGCTCTTCTAAGGCCCTCTTCACATCTTCCTTTGTCACACGTTCATCATCAAATTTGAACCTAAAACAAGAAAATCAAGTATGATATGGTGTGAAAAACTATCAAGTTCTCAACATGAGTACAACTATTCAGACATGGGTAAAAATGTGAAGGTTCTGACTAAGGACTATTATACTCATTAATGAGTGTATAAGTTGTTATGGGTTTCATTTTCCTAGAATTGATATTATGAGTAAGCATATTATGTGTGCCTATGACCAAGCTTAAGGTTAACAAGCACACCATTGATCAGAGAGGGTAGGCCTGATAAAAGCATAATAATGTCCACCATGCACACCTCCACTGTGAACCAAAACACTGCAAGGGAAAACAAGCATATATAGGAGATGTCAGCACATTATCAGACATTCCAAAAAACATAACTTCCGAACCATGGAAAGAGAACTATGTGCAATTTATATTAGGTGCAGGCAGTTCATGTTTCTCCAACATGTCAATCTTTCATCCACTCAAGCTCATAGAGTTCTCTTTCATTCCTATGCTGCTCTAGCAAGTCATGCACATCCCATGTTGCTATTACATTAACAGCAATGACTATTTATGGGGAGACGGGAAAAGGAGATCAAAAATCTCAAGAAATGGCTTAAACAATACAACATTTCTTTTCTTTTAAAACTTGTAAATATTTATGATAGTGATAATTATAATTTTACTTTAGTTTACCACAAGATAGAAGCATGCTTCAGTATGAAGGTAGTTTGCATTTCACTTAGTCGCTCTAGCTGCTGCAACCAGTTGTCACACTATTATGAGTTTCTTGAGTAGTTTTAGTTCATGTCATGCTAGCCCTTTTATATGTTGTAACAAACAATACTATCAGCTGGAATAGATAGACTATCTGATATCCCATTAAGTCCACAACTCTTCATGTAAAGTGTATATGAACGATTCAGTAGCAAAACACTGAGTTTTTCCTCCAACTTAATTGCTTTAACTCCAAAAAAAGTTCATAGTTTGATTTTAATTTACAAAGAACCATGCAGCCTTGACAAGCGAGGAAGACAAGCTCCAGTCAGTTAATTGCAGCCATACAAGCACAGGGAAAAAAAACCATGAATCAAGACAGTCATGATAAAAACCATGGCAATGGAATGTGAATTTCTGGGGGCCAAAAACACCATGTGACTGTTACCTGTGAAGTGTGTATAGATTTCGCACACTACTGTCAGCTTCAGGTGATAAGTATTTCCCATTCTCCCTGTCCAGGTCAAGTTGAAGAGGAAATTCATAGCGATCATTAATCTACAAAAGCAAAGAGAAATCAGTAAGTGGAAACAAACATATTTGGCTTAAGTAGCAATTTGTCCATCAGTCAATCCACTACAGTTGTTTAACATATCCTAGCTTATAATGGGCACAAAGCAACAAACCCACATAACATATTTACCAGAGAAACCTGTTACACCTACTGACCTTCACCATAGTATCGCGCATAAAATCATATTCAAACCGCTTTAATTGGAGTTGAAGAACAGGGGGAAAGTCGATAAATAAGACACCCTTCTTTGCATCCTGAAACAAATACAAGTTCAAGCACATGCCACCAAAAGAATCACCTTAGGAACTGATCTAAAATAAATGGTTCTAGTAGAAAAGAAACATGGAGGATAACCCAAAAATATGCCCATACCATTCCTCAATGGCCTCGTCTTAACTGACAGTTTAAAAAGATGCATGGACAAATTACATCACTTCTATCGGCAACTCCTCATACTACCTAAAATATAATATACAGGGTCTAACCAGGAACAGCAATTTGTCTGGGAATTACCAGAACCATCTCTTTTAATGACAAAAATTTAACTTGCAGTTTGCAGAATGAAACTGTAAAATGCAGCATAGCCATGATAAGACAAAAAAAAGTTGGCACCAGATATGATTAAAAGCATAGGATGTAAGACACGTAATTGGTCTTCATGCATTTTTCAATGGCCTTATAATTAAGCTTCTTGTTTTTTGTACGAGGCACCATGAGATGCTAACAAGTACTGGCTTCCACATTTTTATGTGTATGTGCGTGAGACAAGAATTGTTCGAGAGTGAATGCATATATTTCAAACTGCTTAAACAGATCATATAGTCTGGCTCCCATCTATTCACAGGCATTGACTGACCTGCAAACCATGTTCTTCGGCATGATATTTGTTATCACCCTCAAGTCGTTCAACTTCCACATATTTGTCAAAAGAAGCATAAACATCTCGACAACCTTTCACATCAAGCTGGAGATCTGCCATGTAATATCTACACGTCACTGTCTTATGAAGACATCATTACACAGAACTTTCAAATGCTGACTAAATATAATACCATAAAATGACTCCTTTCGTGTGGATTTGTATTCCACATTGATGCACTCAATGTAGTTCATATGGTGACCCTCAAACAACTGCTGTATAGTGCCCTCCACAACAGTCCCCTGGATCAGCAGAAAAGAAGTTGAATACTTCAAGTTAATGAAAGTATATCCCAAAACCACTGAATGTTCAATACCTTCATTTTATCCTCTAGCTTCTCACACAGGACCCTGTTAAGCTCTTGCACGTCATGTTGCATGAAGGAGTCATACGTATCCCAGCCAAAAGATTTGGTCAGTTCCTTTGTTGCAACACTGGTATCATTATATTGAAGCTTAAAGAATAAACTCTGCAAGGCCAATGGAATGCTTCCTGTAGGCATGTCATTCTCAGTTGTTGGCATGTGGTACACCGCCTGGAAAAATAATTTTCAGAATGAGGCAATTCCATTTGAACAATGTGTTCATACAAGTCATGATGAGCCTTTTTAAAACTGAGAATGTGCTGACCTTTCGGAAGTAGGAAATATGGTATAGAGTCTGTAGGAGAGAGTTCATGTAACATGTTGCTCCTTGGTTTTTCAGTCCTACATAGCCAGTCTCCTTCTTTGAGTCATAGGACCAATAATCTAAAACCTTGCAAACAGCAACTTCAGCTTCAATAACAACTGTATCATTCACTAAGTATCCTCTGCTAGGATCATAAAGTTCACTCAGAGGCATGAAAGATGTAAAGCCCCAGTCACTCTCTCTTGCATTGAACTGATGTTGTGTGTCTGCAAATGTATTTTTAAAAGAGAACGCAGTATTAAATAATATCAAAGTCCACAATAAACTTCAATAAGAGAACACCAAAAAGAAGTTGACTGTGGTGCTGACATCTTCCTTACACGACATATTGTTTCCATACATTTAACAAAACTAACCAAGATCCAAGCTCAACCAACCTCCATTATGATAATTTCTGAACTAACTAGTTCAAGATATCCAGAACCTGTTATTTTCCCGGACTGAATTACTGGAATTTGTTTGACAGCTTTTATAGACCACAATCTGTAGAAGTTGCTGCTTTCAGCATAGTGAAACAATAATTTAACAAGCATCCCAAACCCTCAAATAACAAGATACTCGAGTCTATAATTGATCATATTATTGGAAAACGCTCACAATGACAAGGATTCCAAACTCTGTTGGGTGTTTATTGTGGTGTGCAAACTGAATTCTAATCTAACCTTGTATATGGATTGCACCACCTTGGTGCATTAACTTTTCTTTCAATTCACTTTCGAAATAAACAATCATTGGCAACTTCTCTAGAAGTCATAAGATTATAAAATAGGCAATTATTGATAATATATCTATTGCGGTCATAAAAGGTTACAAAGAACAAGTGCTCTTCAGGAAAAATAACGATGTACTCAGGCAAGCAATCTAAATATAAGAAATTGATCCAATGTATAGACATACGTAATAAACTAAGAACAAAAAGAAAATGCCCAACTTGAAAATAAAATTACAACAACAGAAAGATCCATTAAATAGGGGACACAAAAGAAGATACCCTTTCTAATCGAGTATTTGTTATGAATTTGATTGACCACAGCCAAACTGAATTGCGCATATCTACTCCATCCATATGACAAAGCTGTCGAATCCGCAACATCCAAATACATCGACAGGTGGTCCACGTTGTTTCCTTTAGGGAATATCAGTACTCTCCTGTTAATAACACACTAAAAGAAATTAACCACAAAATGATACAAACTCTGACAAATGCAACTCATAAGCAACTCCAACTAGTAAGAAGCTACATTGTTTATCCACCTACCATTTGTAACTGCCAACAATAAATATATCAGAATAATGCTTCTTTGTGTTCAACCTAGTAAAATTCTCAATAGTCCAAGTAAATTTCATCGATGGAGGATCCTCCACAGGCTGATTCTCCACGGTACTAGTTTGCTCCACTTGTGCCACTGCTACCACATCAAAAAATTACAATCACCCCAAAATTACCAAACCCTAAGATATTAATCAAAACGTACAATACACTCTAGCAGAAGATCCGTTCGATCACATACAACGAATTATAAAAAGAAGAAGAAGAAGAAGATTGAACTCTCTAACCTTCCATTGGCTGAGGACCTTCAACTAAATCTGAATGCGGTACGAGCATCTCCTCGTCTTCTTGCTTTAAATTAGTAAAAAAACTAATAATTAATAAACCCAAGCCTTATAAAACCAAATACAAAAATCAAACTCTATCGTAAAATCGAGAAATTAACAGAAACCCTGGTCGATCCAAAAAAATAAATAAGGAGAGAGAAAGAGATTACGTCTAACGGTGAAGGAGTCATCATAGTCATGGGTGGATATGGACCGTTCGATCGAGCGAATCAGAGGAGCAAGAATGAAAACGAGAGCAGGGACTGAGAATAAGAGAAGAGAAGCGAAAGCGGGATTTTTCTGGTAGCCAGAAGAGACACGCGCAAAAGCACTGGCTAGAGAGAGAAAGAAAAGAAGGGGGGCCTTTGGTGTCTGAAGGCTATTTATGTGATTATAGGAAACAAGCCGGGGTAATGTGGGAAAGAGAGAATCGATGCTGTGCCTCGTGGATGAAGAATGACCAATAGAAGTGTGACACGCAGAGAATGAGTTTGGTGATGTACGGAAGTGATGGCGTGGCTGTTTGGATCCTGGGTTTCTCGTGCGTTCAGGTGGGTGACATCATCTTTCTTTGTACCAAAAGTAGCAAGGACTGGCTGCTTCTTTATTGTTTTGCCGTTTTTCATTCTTAAGTATTTTTAATAAAAAATCGCAGCTTAATTAATTAACCGATAATTTCTTAACTTATACAGCAAACTCGAATTTGAGTTTGATTGAGAAGAATGATAACATGCAGAGATAATTAACCTCCTCAGAATCATAAAATAAGATATATTCTGGATCTTCAATTAAAAAAATAATTTTTTTATGCTTTTTTGTCATGATTTATATCAAAAGATCATAATTTTTATTGAGTAGTAGCAAATAGTAGATTAGTCAAACTAATGGAGTGTTTATTTTCACGTTACAATATTTAAAAAAATTATTTTTATTTAAAAATTATTAAATTGATATTTTTAAGTGTTTTTTAATAATTTTGATACATCAATATATAAAATAAATAAATAAATATAAAAAATATTATTTTAATATATTTTTAATTAAAAATCATTCTACATCGCAATATCAAATACTCGTTAAATTTTGGTATTTGACATTCAAATTTAGTATTTTAAAATTAATTTTCAATTAAAATTATTATATAATGATTGCTATAAAAAAATTTCCCACATAATTTTACAATAAGTGTTTCTTGTATTATAGAACTAGTTTATAAACCATGCTCTCCTCGTGACTAGGATTTAAAAAAAAGCTTTAATATAAAAAAATAATATTTAAATTATAAATATTTTTATATTGTTATGAAACTTGATATAATAATTTAAAAAAGATCTTGATTCGACTATTTTATTTAGTAGAATTTTAAATTAAATTATATTAAAATTGTGTTGCATGAACTTATTTAGTAGGTATGTTTAGAGAAAAAAATGATATCTAAAAATAAAATAAAATCAGGAAAACAAAAAAGGGG
>SRLM01000413.1:482173-589816 GCA_015708895.1 Populus ilicifolia | reverse complement strand
TTTTTTTTTTTTTTTCTAGTCTAGGATGTTTGATACATTAAGATTAAGAATAAGAATAAGAATTGAGACTATTATTAAGAAAAACACTAAATGGCGTGGTCGAAACAGTGTATACTACAACATAGATTATCGTGGGTTCGCACATTGCCTATATGTTATTTTATTTTTAAAAAATTTTGTTAGTCCAATTATATAATAATATTTTTTTAATTTAAATTTTTTTAGTAAAAAATAAAATTTATAATTTATTTTTTAAAAATTATTAAAATATCAAAATAATTTCACAATATTGTATTAATACTCTATTTAAATAAAAAAAATTGCTTTGTTGCTTGCAAAACAATTAACTTTCCGAAACCCAATTGAGTTGAGGCAACGATGCAAGGTTTTTCTCTCTCTCTCTCTCTCTCTCTCTTTTGCTTTTTTTTACTGTGAAATAACGCCTTCTAACATATTTTTTTCCTCTCGAATTTTATTAAATTTATTTTTGATCATTTTAACTTTTTTTTAAAAACATTTTAGAAATGTGCGTGTTGACAAGACAGGGAGATATCATTTTTTTTCTTTTAACTTGTCTGTTTTTTTACATGTCTTTTAATTGATTTTGATTAAATAAATAAAATACAACAAAATATTATCTTTTTTTTTGTTGGATTATAGATATTAATAAGAATAGGACAACTTATACTATCAAATTAGTTTGTTTCAATAAAAATTGAATTCTTGCTATTTTATGTATATAAAAAAGTGGAGTCATGTAATTAAATAAAAATAAATAAAGGGCTCCCCATGATACTTAGACTCAATATCTTGATTTATATATATATTTTAGTCTTTAATTGGAGTTAAGATATCTTCATCTATATTTATAATCCTTGTTTTTTTCATTAAATTATTTATTAAATTTTGAGTTCATAGTAAAAAAAATTATAGATACTAGAAGGAACATTGATATATTTTTTTTAATATTAAAAAAAAGATATTTTAGCTTAGCTTTTTAGTTAGTCTTGATTTATATAAAAAAGATAAAATTCTCATTAAAATTCAACAAAAAAACAAAGAGGCATCAATAAAGTTTCCGTAGCTTACAAGGCAATAGTGTTTAGCTTTATTTTTTTATTCTTTAATTTTTTTTTGTTTTGATTCCTTAATTTATTTATTTTTTATTTGATTCTCTCATATTACATTAATTTAGAATTGATTTTAATGATTTTTTTATATCGCATATGGGAATTTTATGAAGTGAAAGCAATGTATTATCGAGCAATATATCATTATCTGATTAATACTTAATTTGATAATATAAAACTCAATTTTATTAATTTAAAGGAATTAAATCCAAATTTGCAAAATTTTGTTTTACTAACATGGTTTGTATAATTAAGGAAAGAATTTTTTTGTTCCTTTTTCCTCTCATTTAACTTTTTTTTATTTGATCTTTTTATATTGATTTTATTTAAAATTTAACTTGGTATTTTATTTTAGTTATCTAAATATTAAGTTCATTGACAAAAAATTTCAGCATTTGATTAATGTTCAGTTTGGCAAAATAAAATAAAATAATATTAATGTAAAACAATTAGTAGTTAAGGAACTAGAATTAAAACTAAAACAAATATAGTGGGCTAGAATGGACGGGCATTGACAAACTATATGATGAGTGCAACCCACACACTAATATGTGAAGGAAATCATCACTTTCAAGTCGTGCATACTGCTTGCTCTGGCGGCCCGACATCGCCTTTCCTGATAGCAATGGAAGTAATGTGGCAAAACCATCACAGTAAGGTCATACTTGTCAACATTAGTTATTATGATTTGTTTTGATAGAATGATTTTGATCTTATGATCTAATCATGTGTTTGAAAATTAATCTAAATTGATATCAATTTTTTTAATTTTTTTTATATATATTTTAATTTTATCAAGTTTATTGAAAGTTAGACTTTATAATTTTTTTTTACAGATTTATCTTAATCTCATCATTTAATTCTGGATTGATTAAAGTTTTTTTATATTTTGTTTTTATTTTTTTTTTATTTCGAGCGTGCTTGTGTGGCTTAAGATTAAAATCACTCTGCTAAGCCTTACTTATGAAAGCTTTTTTTTTTTCAAATCAACTCATTTATTGTTTTTTTAATTTTTTAATTATATAATACAACTGAATAACAATTTTTTCTTACTTCTCTTAATCAAGCTAGTACAGCCTATTTTTTTTTTAATTTTAAATATCTTTTCGGTTCAGCTTGCAATAGAACACAGACCACTTATCTAGTCCTTCCCTAAATTGCATCCAATTTATTTTTAAACATAAGATTTATTTATTTTTGGTTTCGAAGACAAGTTAATATGAAGCTGAAGTTATTCCCTCCTCCACATTTTGAACAGGATCACTAGATACTTGGTAAAGAAAGAGAGGCCAAATTGTGGCGTGAAAGGATACAAGTTTAACGTTGAATTTTCAGGGATCTTGAATTAACAAGATAAGTTTGAAATCTAACTGTCAATTATATCGGAGAAAAATGAAAATCTCAGCCTCAAATTATCTGATTTTCTGTCGGCCACCGGAGAAGACTGCTACGTTTTTGCAAATCTGCTCATCCAAGAGGGAAATGCCTCTGCCTAGAGTGCTTCAAAATTAACAACTAGTTTACAGCTCATTCCCAGAGTTCTAGTAAATAAGATGAGAATACCCAAATGACAATGTCAAGCAATCTAAGGGAAAATTCTGAGAAACATTTACCAAATACCTAACGCTAGGAAGGAAAATTAATGGGCGACAAGATACAAAACCCAATTTATTTTAATAATATAATCATGAAATTACTCTTTAGCCATAAAAGCTTTGGAGGAGGTATTGAAGTAAGATTCTTTTTACCGTTATACAGTAAAATTATTTTATTTTATTTTGTTATACAATAAAATTATTAATTTAACCCTATAATAAAAAAAAACTGGTTATCTTTGGATGTTTTGATTTTTTTTTTAAATTTTAAAAAGAGTAAAATTATTTTATTACCATTTAAAACAAAATTAACTAAACTCTTATAAAAGGAGCTTTTTTTTGTTATTTTATAATGAATTTTGTTGTTGTTAATATCAAGGCTACTTAAGGCATTATTTATTTTACTTAAATACTATTAAAAAAGCTCCATGATTTATGCGTAGCACACACCAACAAGTGGATAGTCTATATGCCATTTAGGCAACACATGCAATGCTATCCTATCACCGTATATCATTTTTTGCGGTGATTTTTGAAATATTTTGACCTTCTCTCCATGATAAGGCAGGGCATGTTCCAAATAGTTCTCTAATTTAACTTTGATGATTTATTCTTCTTTTTTTTCCTTCACTCAATTACCACGTTGCTCCTTAAAATTTTTAAAGTATTCCCTTTAATTTGTTTTTTCTTTAAATTTGAGTATTTTTTATTACTATTTATTTAATTTTGAGTAATTTATATAATTAGAATTCTTTTTCAATTTCATTCCCTTTTAATTTTATAACCTCTCAAATTTGATATTCATTCCTCCGAGCGCTATTTGTTTTATTTAGAATGATTTTTTAAATTAATTTTTTACCATGTTTTCCATTTTAAGTTCTTTTTTATCAAATTTTATTTTTATTTTGATATTTTTTTTAAATTAATTTTTTTCAATTTCATCAATAAAAATTAAATTAATTGAGAATTGAACTTTTGAATTGAGCTCAAGTTTAAGAATTCATGGGTTATGAGTTTTAGAGTTTAGCTTAAGTTTGGAAGATTTACCTGAGTTTAGTTGATATTTTCTCCTTTTATGTAGGCTCATTTTATTTCTAATTTCATTATTTAATATTTATTCAATTTAAGATTGGATTTTTTTATTTTTTTTATTTGATTTTTATGGGATTTTACGCTAATTTTAAAAATAACTTCGGTTATCCTGAGTCTTTTTATTTTTTGTTCTTTGTTGAATTGTTTTTGGTAGTTTTTTAAATTGAAATTTTCTTTTCGATTTCATCCTTTAATATTTAAAATAATTTTTTTAATAATTTATAAAATTAAAACTCGTTTTAATCACATCCCCTTGAATTTTTGAATTTATCATTTCTGGTCTTTATTTTTTTTATTTTTTATTTAAAGTAATTTTCTAAATTGATTTTTTTCTTTACAATTTCATACTTATGGTTTTTTCCCCTTCAAATTTTATCCATGTTATTAAATTAGTTAAGTATTAAGCTTTTAGATTGAGTTTAAATATAAGATTTTACAAGTTACGAGTTTTAAAGATTAACCAAGATTTAAGAGATTCGCTCCATTTTGGTTCTTTAAGTTCATATTTTTTTTGTTTTGTATTTATTTAGTTACTTCGTTATTTTTATTTACTTTCTTTCTAATGACTTTTTAATGATTTTGAAAATAACCTGGGATATCTCAAGTCTTTTTATTTATCATTTTTTGTTTAATTTTCTTTCACTAATTTCTTAAATTAATATTTTTTTTGATTTCATCCTTCAATGTTAAAGTGGTTGAGGCTTGAGTTTCTCAATTCAACCCAAGTCTAGTATTTCATTACTTATGAGTTTAAGATTTTAGCCCGAGATTACTTGGTTCTTTTTTGTCCTTTTTTAAAACTTATATTTTTTTATTTTATATTTCATCATTTATATTACTAGCGATTCGACTCTATTATTTCTTTATCTGCTTTTTATAGGATTTTTTTTATAAAATTTTAAACTAACTCGAGTTATCTTGGATATTCTTATTTGTTATTTTTTATTTACTTAAAAAAATTAATTATTTTATTTTATTTTTTAATATTATATCCTTTAGGACTTAATTCTCTTTTTTCTCCATCCTTTAAGGTTAAGGTTTCTTGATATTTAACATCGTGATTTTCTTTGATTTCTTTTCTAGTTATTTATCTTGATCTCATCACTTAAAATACAAGTTTGGTGGGTTGGCCTACGCTGACATGATTTTTTAGGCTTTTTTTTTTAAATAAATTTTATATTGTTTGTGAACCCATCCTCCAACATTAAGGTTTTTTTTTCTTTTGAATTAAGCTTCCTAATATTTTTTATTTTATCTTTTACTAAGTTATTTAATTGACATGATTCAATTTGCAGAGTTTGATTGGTTTATTAGGAATTTTTTTATATCAATATTGTTTTAGATTTCATTCTTTTATATAGAATTTGTTTAAAATTGAACTTTGACTTCTTTTTTTTGTTTGTTATTGGCTTATTTTAGATCTCGGTTAAGTTGGTTCATTTAATGTTATTGTTATTTTTTTTAATTATATAATTAAATTATACCAATATTATTTTGCTTAATCGAGTCTATACCATAAGTTGTTGTTATTATTATTATTTACTTTTTAAAACATGTTTGCATAATTTTTTATTGATAAAAATATATATGTCGCGTGCCCACAAATCTAGTTAGCTAGTGATTCTCATGACTTTCACTTGTTTGTCAATGCTAGTTGCACGAAAGATGCAGAGAGATAGCTGCTATCCACATATTATGACTAAGAAAAAATGAGTGCCAAATTATCTCTCAGCCTGGTGAGGCACGCTATTGCTAATAACATTTTCAATAGACACACCAAAATGTCCAAAATATATTTGCTGAAGGGTCATGCATGAAAAACTGTCTTGTTTTGCTATGCATAATAAATCTGGAACTCTCTGCCTGCATGAACAACATGTGTCCAAATGCTTGCAGTCAAAGTACCACGTAACACCCTTAACGTTTGACAATTGTTTCATATGATATAGTAATGAAGATGTTGTTATAAATAGAAGAAGATGCTGGGACAGGAATGATAATGGAGACAGGTGCGAATTTAGATTTAGAAAGAGTACTATTGGAAGAGCAGCCAGTGCAGCAGCCGTTGAAGGAAGCGCAAATCAGAAAGAGAATGAGGATTATGGTGGCTATTGATGAGAGTGATGGGAGCTTCTATGCTCTCAAATGGGCCCTCGACCATCTTGTCGATCGCATCACGCCAACAAATGTACCCAGCCAGGAAGAATCTAGCCTGATCACACTGGTTCATGTTCAATTGCCCTTCCAGCACCACATGATCCCTGCTGGTCCAGGTGGAGCAGGTTTAAGATCCCTTATATAAGATCTTTATGCTTGATGAGCACTGTTATTTGCCAAGTTAATTATGATTTGGTGATTATTTATAGTTAAGCACAGATTGATTACTTTCAAATTACAGCAGCTTTTTATGCAACACCTTCGATCGTAGAATCCGTGAGGAAAGCACAGGCAGAAAATGATGCGGCCTTACAGTCCCGTGCTCTACAGATGTGCAAAGATAAGATGGTAAGCCAAAAAACAAATAAATATTGCAGTGAATTTCAACTAGCTTTATGTATAAACGTTTCAAAGCCGTATGGAAATGCAATTAATCATATGGTATAGAAGTTTAGGGATCATAGTTTCCTTTCTCTTGTCCTTAATGTTACTGCAAATAAAAATATAATTATTTCTTACTCCTATACGTCAAGGCCATTTAAGGCCCTTCTTCTAAATCATGATGTTAAATGATGTGCAGATCAAAGCACAAAGTCTTATTCTTGAAGGGGAGCCGAAAAACAAAATCTGTCAAGCTACAGAACAAATGCAGGTTGATCTCCTTGTTCTAGGTAGCCGTGGTCTGGGCAAGATTAAAAGGTGATCGTTGTTAATTACTTTCCCAACTTGAATATCAGGTCACTGCAAGCAAGTACAATTCTATAGCTGATCACATCAATTTCTAATGCTTCACAATGGCCAAATAATCACTACTAGTAGTACATTACATAGCTGCTATCTATTTACTTGTCTGATAGTAATAGAATTTTGCTTGTTGCAGAGCAATCCTAGGAAGTGTAAGTGACTACTGCGCCCACCATGCAAAATGCCCCGTTCTTATTGTCAAGCCGCCAAAGGAGATCACTAAGGAGACCGGTAGTAAGAGCAAAGAATGGAACCCTGATAAATGATAAGCGCTGCCATTTCAGAGATCTCCGAGCAGCTATGATTGTGTGATTATGCGTGCTAGTTGTGTTATGCAGTGTCCTTGTAACCGAGTCAGAAAAACCTCCTTGTGCCTCCTTGATATTATGTACTTTCGTGTGCGCTGTTACATATTTTTCTGATCAATTTTGTTTTATGCAACATCTAAGTTTATCAACTCGCACGTCAACATGTTAAGAGACAATCCGCAGAATCTATCGCTGATGATTCCATGTCTTGGCATGGATAAATAGTATGTGTGTGGGTAACATGGTGCAGGTTTACATCAAAACTACGTGAAAGAATCTAAAGCAGCATCAATTTTGTTGTTTTATCCGAAGTACTTTCAAACGATTTAATGCAAAACAAGGTATTATATTGGATTGATAATTAAATGGCATAACCTTCCGAAGATCCTTAACACTGCACCTAGTGGAGCTAACAGCAATGTTTTTGTTCACATCCATATATTTGCCTGCATTCGTCTCAAGTCTGAATTATCCGCGCCGATCTGCGCCTCGTGAAATCCGTAACACAATTAGCCATCCATAAGCCTCCGGTTCTCTTGTTAGCATCCTCTGGTGATATACTGATCGTTTATTGTCCGAGTTAGCTCATTTTGAAAGGCTGACACTCAACTTCAGTGACAACATTAAAACCAGAGGTAGCTATATTAGGAACACATCTTCCCTGAATAAGCTATTGAGCTTGATTTTGCTCATTTATTATTTGCAAATATCATTTCTACCAAACATGACATTAGTCTGAAACATGAAGGGAAATATATGGCAATATCCCTTTCTCCCCCAACTAGAAAACTGAAACAGGTGGTGACCCCAAATGGCGCAGTACACTCGGTGATTGACTCACAGAGGTGTATAATTGAACTCAAATTGTGGAACAAATATAATCAACACCCCATTACTTTGTTGGCTTGGAGCTTCGTTTTTTCAACCACAGTACCATCATTCCCAGCTAGTGCCCTGTACTTATCTCTCCTAGTAAAGGAAGTGCATTCATAGGACAGGGTGGCAGCAATCACTCTTTGTATGTAGTTTGCCACCTCATGACTAGATTTCCCACCAGTGCAGGTTAGCTCCTGTGGTAACCTGTTCAAGAAAGTTATTTCATATGCTGGGCTAGGGTTCATGAAGAAGTAAAACGGATCCATCCCTTTCCACCCTCTTGCTGTTGTCCCATGAAACATACTCATGCGATTCACCAAAGCCACTGGAACAAGTTGGTCTGTTAATTCAGCAAACAAAGCTGAAAACCTTAAAAGAAAGGGTTCGCGGCAAGTAGTTCCCTCAGGGCATATAGCTAGGTCTCCTTCTTCTAACAACTTTTTGATCATGGATGCGTCTGTAGCGCGGTCACGGCTGAGCCTAACAGTTTTGATGGGTGAGATAATTTCAGAGAGACGAGAAACTGAGTACGTGACTGCTGGGATAGGACGGCCGAGGGCAGTGGAGAGAAATATTGGATCAAGCAAGGTCCGGTGAGAGCAAATAAAAAGGACACCAGATTGACCGATTGATTTCTTGGCCGGGGGAGGTGGGGTTCCCTTTATGGTGACACGGACACCAAGTGCCCAGAAAGCATAGTAGACCATTGGCATAGGCAGGAGTGACCCGGCTGCAATTCTCAAGCAGGCTAAAATGAAGCCTATGGGGATCCATAGAATTGTGAGTAGTGCTGATAATGGTGTTGGTTTTTGGACTAGCCGGCCATCATGGAAGATGATTGGTCTTGGGAGCTTGTCCGTTGTCACTGCTTTAACGTCTGGCTTGGGTGGCACTATGTAGCCATCCTGTAGTTTTTCTTATCAAGTCAATCTCTCGGCTACTGCCCCAGTGATATATGATGGGAAAACAGTTAAGAAAAAGAAAAAGAAAAAGAAAAAGAAAAAAAGACCAGTAGACTAATTAACTAACCTTGCATAAAGCCATGAAGGGTGCATCTGTATGACGATCTCCAAGTCCAATCTCTGGCTGTGCCTCTCCAAAAGCCTTTTTGAGGGCATCTGCCTTGTTCTTCCCCACAAGTACTCCTGGGCTAAGAACAAACCCAGTTGCTCTGCCTTTATACGTAGACATCTCAGTCCCCAAAACCAAATCAGCTCCCAAGAAATCTTTCAAAAATGCTTCCACCATAATTCTTGGATTTGCAGTAACTACACAGCGTTTTCCACAAGAAGAAAACACACGCCACGACTCAGAATGAAGATCGCTAGAGTAAAACTTAGGCAGCACAGCACGAGCCACAGACTCAATATCGGAAACCTTCATTCCGGCACATGTAGCAAATATAAGAACCTTAATACCAGCAGACTCGGACACAAAGTAATATAGAAGTCCTGCTAGCGGTGAGGCCAAGAGCAAGAAAATCAGCCTAAAAATCCCACCAGCTTCAAAGGCAAGTAGAGCAAAGTAAGGGAATGAGCTACGGCCTCTAAGCAGGGTTCCATCCATGTCAGCTACAACAGTGTGCTTTTCTCTACCTATGGATGCACATTTGTCAACAGTTGGAAAGCTATCCATTGTTGCAACTATATGATTGGTTTCTAGTGCCTAAGATTTTGAATGAGCAACTTGGAAGTTGGTGGTGCTTTTATAGAGACGATGAAAAAATAAACTAAAGGACATGAACAAGAAGTGAGATAGATACGAGTAAAGTGGATCGTTGGGATCTAGGAGCCAGGGTGACATGGGAGATATCTGGCCCCGATATTCCAAAATGCGCTTCAGTATGCTATGGTATAATCGATGGTCAGGTACAATTTTGAGGATAAACAATGCCAAGTTTGTGATCAATTGACTTTGTGTTCATCGCTGCCATGGTTGTCGTGTGTGTGCAATAAGCTTTGCAATACATGTCACTCTTAAGTCCAATGCTAGTTTCTGGAAAATGGGCGACGATAGAGATGTGACAATATTTTAACATTTAAAAAACTCACCACTGATGTGTTGATTTTGATGATTCCAGTTTCTGAGACTTGGAACTTTTAAAGCATTAATCAACAATGTGGATCTGGAGGAAGATTTGAACACTTGAGAGAGAAACTTAGAGTTGGGGATATAAAAAGAAAAATAGCAGCGAGAGATAGAGAGTTTGATGTGACAGAATAGCAAAAATGTTTTTTATGGAAAATTAAAAACCAGCAAGGATTAGAGAGCAATTTGGAGTGTATTAATTATCTTTCATAATTTTAAAGGAAAGGTAGTGGAGTTCGAAGTCATTAGTTCTGGCACATACCAGGTAGAGAAATGAGTTGTTGCTTTCGTTTTCGGGAGGCTCTCAAGAACGATGGTTTGATTTTCCATCAAGCACTCGGTGAGAAGAAGCACTGATGGGGCCGAAGAGGTTTTTAGGAGATTCAAACATTCAAACACACACAAATTTACGTGGTTCGGCAACTTGCCTACTCCACGGAGCTACTGGTTTGTATTAATCAAGCTCAAAAGCAATACAAACAAGAAAACAAGGAGGAGGAGAAAACTTCTCAACTCAACTCAACTCTCACCCTTAGCTCTCTTTCTGTGTTTCTCTCTATCTCGTGTTCTCTATCAGCTATCAATGCACATCTATTTATAGCTGATGAGGGAGACAATTGTTCAACAATGGTGGACAACATTTTCTTTGGTTAGACACCCACCATTTGACTCTAACCATTTCAATCTTGGCTGCCACCTACCATGGCTGCCACCAAACATGACTGTCACCGTCCATTTGTGTCCACACACATAACAGAGATCATACAAGGGCCGCTAGCTTCCAGTAAACTCACTTTCAGGGAGTTCAGGCAATCATCATCGATCATTGCTCAGAACTGAATAATCAGTTTTAAGGTTGTCATGTCGTGACTTGATTTGATGTTGGTGTGGATTAATTTCTCCATGTTTTTCTGTAACTTGATTGTTGTGCTGTGGTGGTTCACAACTGATGCAATCAATCTACTTGCAAGAGGATGATCAAATGAATAGGGAGTGGTGTGTTTGTCGCTATTAAACTTGCATGGATTGCTTTTGTTTCTCGTAAAGGATTGCATAATGTCGTTGCAATTATTCTTATATTTACAGAATCGTTGCTCTCATCCTTTTGTCAGAAATCATGCTTGCATTGGCTTATTAGCAGATGAGTAACAGGCTGATACAGACTATTATTATTAAAACTATATATATATAATTACTAATTCACATATTAGATTACGAATTGATAAAAATATATGTGTATATATTATGTTTCATCTTTCTAATTTATTTTATGAATTCATAATGTGATATGTGAATTAATAAGTTAGTTTGAATTGATCTAAATCAATCAAATATATTATCATCTTAATATTTATAACAATATATCATCTTAATTATTTATTTTAAGTCAAATTATATTTTTATATTTTTTTTTGAATTTATCAAGTTAATTAGCTCATATCAAATCAATCCTTATACAATTTAAAATTTTATTTTCACTTAAAAAATATTAGCAACATCTAAATATTTTTTATATGTTTTTTTTAAATTAATTCAATTACAAAATATAGCATATATCAATGATCTAGTTATCAGCTTTACATTGTGATACTTTGAAATCTAAGTTGTTTTTCTATTCAAGTGGCCTACTAACATTGTTTTACCGTTTATGTTTAACTTGGACCTACAATTAAAAATAAACTGATAATTATAGTTAATGATTAATCTGTTTAAAATAATCACTGAAAGGAATCATAATGGATGAACAATCCTAGTAATTATCTTCCTCATCCACTTCTCCTCTGTAATAGAGCACCAATTAAATCATAATAGAAGACTAATTAATGATAAGAGACTTCATATTTACTTTCCATCACTAAAGGAGTCAAGAATATTTTTTGTAGTGATTCTTTCATGAGATATCATGGCTGATAACGATATATAATTTGACCCTAATATTTTATTTCTGCAATACATGCAAAATATTATAGTTTTTATTCTTACAATTATTACGAGAGCTTTAGATTGAAGAACTAGTGTTTTTCCATTCAAAGATTATTCCTTTTTTAAAAAAACTTTTTATGAGCCCTATATTTTAATGAGGGATTTTATTTTATTAATTAAATTCGTCAAATTCTTCTACATAAATGTTTCTTGGAGAATACTATTTGGTCATCTTCTCGTTATCGATGATGAAGAAGAATATAAGAACAATTTGCTAATGAATCCAGTGGGGACTCCATTGCTATGTTCAAGACTTATGCAAGAACCGACCTTTTAATGCATGGATGTGTTAAGGATTATGCCCACCACCCAAGAAAATGCTAAGAAATTAATAGAGTATCATTCTCAAATTACTATAAGTCACTTGTTTGGATATTAATGGGTGATTTGACCATCATCTCTATGATAGTTCGTGTACCATGCATGATCACATTATTAAATAATAAATATTACAGCTCTCATAAATAAATATTAATATCTTATTTTTTAAGTATGATTTTTTCTAAGTGAATAATAATATTAAGAAATATAAATGAAATGCGCATAAGCTGCATATTATAGTTAATTAAGAGGTAATGAGACTTAAGAATAGAGAAAAAATATTACATTGATATTGTAAATAATCAAGAAGTATGAAAGGGTAACCATAAACCACTCTGTCCAAACTTGTAAGAAGGAGCATAAGAATGATGAGTGCTATTTATGTGAAAAATTTAGACGCTTTTAGAAAGATTACTTGAAACACAGGGCATGGTTAAAAAAAAGATAAGCCTAGTAATTTTGTATATTTTGAATTAAATTTTAATATTTTTTATATTATTTGATAGATCAATTCAAGTTATAACTTCTTGAAATCATACTCATTGATATATGCGGGTCTTTTGATGTTATTTCTTTTAATAAAAAAATATTTTATCATCTTATTGATAATTATTCACATTATAAATGTAAATGTATGTTTAATGTATAAAAAATCTTAAAAAGTAAATATTTGAGATTAAAAAATAAACAAATCAAAAGTTAAAAGTTGTCAAGTAAGATAGAGATTCTAGATATTATAAAAAAATATAATAAAACTAAATAATATCCAAGTTTATTCGCTAAATTTCTTAAGAAATACAACACGTGTTAAATATACAATGTTAGATACACTATAAGTATAGCAAAATACACAATTATATTTTGTTAGATATAGGTAAAGACATATTAAGTCATTCATCAATTCCAATATTATTGTGGGTGTATGCATTTAAAACTATCATATATTTGTTAAACAAGATTATTGGTAAAGTAGCTCCAAAAAACTAACTTATAAATTATAGGTTGGTAAAACAAAAAGATACTTTTATATTTAGAATTAGTAGATAAAAGTGAGAATTTATATTTCATGTAAAAAAATTCATGAACAACCAATGATTTTTACATTGGTGATCTTTAAAGGTATACATTTTATTATCCTAACCAAAGCACAAGAATTATTAATACTAGAAATGCTAGTTCCATTGAAAATAATAAAGTTAATGGGAGTGAAATACTATGTAATTACTAATAACATCAAATAAGTGACTCTACACCCTACACTAAAGATATTATTAATAAACCTATAATAGATAAATCACAAGAAATATTATTAAAAAATATCTCAAAGATATAAAAACTATATTTTTTTTTATTGTATGCTAACATATAGAAAATTTAATCAACTTTAAGTGAATGAATACTTAGATGCAGACCTTGCTAGCTGCATAGATACGACGAAATTCACATTAGGTTATGTGTTTATGCTGGCTAATGGGGTAATTTCATAGGAGATTGCTAAATAATTAATTTTTGCTTCACTTACTATGGAAACTTAATTTATAATAAATTTTGAGGTAATGAGTCATGCTTTTGGCTAATATTAAAAATAATTTAAAAAATTAAAAAAATACTATTTTAATATATTTTTAAATAAAAAATATTTTAAAAAATAACTACAATTACATTATTCCTCATCCATCCCTCGTAATTAAGGCTAATAATAAGAAAATGCATGTACACTTTCCGTCACTAGAAGAATCTACCTACGTATAGAATATTATAACTTACATTCTTACATGAAAAACTTCAGGTTGTGTTTGTTTCTAGATGTTGGTGTGAAAGAACATAAATTTGATTTTGTGCAGGGTTTTAATTCTATCAAGAACCCATTATTCAAGTGTTAGTAGTAGGATCTCGATTCATGGGGGTGTATGTTAAGTCTTTGGATTGTTCAAGGGTGTGCCAAGTATTCGGTTGTTTGCTAGCATCTTGGATGACAATCTTCTCTTATCTCTGCTTGCATGAAAGCTTGCTTCCCCAACTATAAATTTGTACAAACTCAACCAAGTTCATTCACTACTATTCCAATTGTGAAATAAGAATTGATGTTATCAGGAACTAGGTACCTTAGATGCATGTAGAGTTTAGTGTTATACAATTTGTTTTTGTAGTTTAAAGATGAATCGGTTGCATTTGGTTCAAACAGAGTTTATTTTTGCTTCTCCTTCTGCGTTTGCTTGGGATATAACCCTCTACAGCAAAATAACAAAGAGTAAAGCAGCAAATTCATGCTTTTGCTGTTATATTTTTTGCTTTTAGTGATGGATCCATCACTGAAAGCAAAAGGAGCAGCAAAAACAAACATACATTTTAATATAGTAGTTGATGATATGTTGTGCCATGAAGGGCAAGATAAACTTGGATAAATCGAAGAGGGTACCTTCATATTTCAATGAACAAGAAGTAACTATTTGCCAATGTATGATATACATAATTGCAACTCAGGCCTAAACATCTTCTAAGACAATCTTTGTGATTGAAGTTCCGAGATTTTCAACTGTTCATGAGAATGCTGAGGCTTCCGAGAAGGCCTTTATGATGGATTTTATAGGTGGCATCCAATTATTCTTCCTCAACCTTGATTTATCCTTAGTCATAATTACAACTTTCCTTGCAATTCATTTTCTGTTTTTTTGGTGTCTCTGAAGATTATCATTTCCTCGTTAAAAGATTCCATGAACTTTCTCATTTTCTGTCAAGTCCTTGAAACAGAAGCTAATTGCTCGCTTGTTCTCTTCCCTGTCCACCCTGAAGCGTACAAGCAAAGGAAGGTTTGCGTGACAGCTAAATCATAAAAATAATGCGTGCTATGTGTGTGTTGTATGTGCATGACACAGAGAGATTTTCTTAGACAAGAGCAAGCAACTAGAGGCAAGAAACCAACCTTCCCTTGCTCACTGCAATTTCCTGCAAAATGGCCTTCCTCTCCACATTTGTAGCATGTAGTATAGGCTTTTGCGCTGCCAGTTGCTCCACATGACTTTGTGCATCAAATGTAGAAAAACATCTATTTGATTAGTCATTTTTCTCATTACAGAAAACCAATTATTATACTCGTATGATCTCAATTTCCACAGTTATAGCAATAAACCTCTCTTGGATCTATATCTGGAAAGTCAGCACAGCAGAGATGACCGAAGCTTCTGCAAACATAACACTGAATTTCCTGCATACAAGAAAAGAACACTTGCACTGAGCAGGATGCCAGAACCATATTTATCTTGATAAAAAAGAAAGGTAAATGGACATTAAAGGCACGAACAAGCATCAGGATTATACATGGACCTTGAGATCACTGGGCAAATAGTCAGCTGTACATGAAAACATATCATGTCCTGAATTTCTGCATCGTAAGCAAATACCATGACTTGATCTTCCTTGGTCCCTTTCTGGACAGTATCTGGCTTGGTGACCTCTTCCTTTGCAAACAGAGCAGTATCGATTCTGTGATAGGATATCACAGAGTACATAAACTGTGTGATAAACCATGTGGAAAAGGATTTGCACAAACTAACGTATCATTGGCAATTTATAGTTCAGTGGAGAAGTTTTGAAAAGAAACTGATGAAGTGTGCTAAAATAGTAAACAAACATGACAGACCTTCATTGCATTTCCCCCCAAATTTCTGAAAGAAATTGCCACAAGACTTTCATCTGTATTAGAGACGTTGCCAATTACCCAGAAAAAAACATGGCTACTATCGCCTGGCACTTTTTATAAGGTAGTTAATTTTGGATTTACTTTTCCAGTAAAATGTGCATGATGAGAGTGCAAAAACTATAATCTCTAGAATACATCTGTACTCTACCTTTCTACAACGCCTCCCAACATGATCCAAACTCCCACAAAGGAAGCGTAGTTTCTTCTTTTTCCACTTCCGCATCGTGCATTGTCATACCATATGACCTTGGCCACATTTGGAGCACATCTCCCAACTATTGTATGAAGGACCATCAAAGTACCTTGGTATCCACTAAAGGAGCGGGGATGAGCTTATAATAAGATTGAAAATTTCAAAATTTTAATCAGAGAACAGAAATTTCAACTCACAAGAAGCTGACGAAGCACAATATTGTCTGTAAACTCAACTTGTTCTCTTTCAATGCCTTTTGCTGTATCTTCCTGCATTTCTTTGCTTGCCCTATCAACCTATAGAAGAGAAATCTCATCTGTATCTTTCTAAAAAAACATTAAAACTTACAATTACTTCCCTGTCCAAATAAAAGGTGGATAACAATTTAAAAGTATCAACTATTCAAAGTAAGAAATGATGCAAGATGTAAATCTAGAGGAATGGACTGTGACATAAGAAACTCAACGATCCCCATTTCCACTTCCAGTTATAACACTGGGGAAGAGGATAATGCATGGGGGATCTGTACTGGAACAAGAACTATTTGATGAAGCATACTCTACATGGGGCTATTTGCATTATAGTTCTTATAGGCTTTTGTAAGACTTAGAAGTCTGGACTGCGGCAAACTATCAATAGACTTCCACAAAAGGCTTTGTCATTTGGNGGGGGGGGGGGCTTTGATGCAACATCATAGCATTTAGAAACAGTCAAATATGTGTGTAAAAAAGCGTCACTACCCATCTAAGACCAGGACAATGGTATAAGCCATAAGGGTACATATATTGAACAGGAGGTGAAATCAAATTACATTTACCTTCCTCTTCTGCTTCATTGCATTCACCATTAATGTCTCTGCTGGTACTGTTTCAGCAACAACCCTGCAAAAACTAATATTACCTTCCAAAGAAGACAAAGAGACACCAATCGCAATGGAGGAGTTGAACCCATTTGTAGTTGCTGATGCTTGTGTCATTTCCACCATTGTATCCACCTGTTTATGTCCCGGAAAAAAAGGTCATTGGATATAAGAGTTCTAGTATGGGAAAGAACTTGGATGCAATGTCACTAGACAAGTAAAAAGGCATAATACTACTGGTATCCACTCAATCTCTGTCTTGTACTTGAAACAATCTTAGATGCAATATCATAGTGCTAGTAAGAGTGTGAAAAATCAATAACTATAAGAAAGTGGAAATTATCCAGTCCAGGATACAAGCTAAGGTTTAAGGAGTGAATGAGTACATTTTCTTTCTCTGTCCTCTTCTGCTCTGTTTCCTTTGTTGCAGAGCACTCTATATGCACCATTTCTGCTGTACCGCTGCAAGAAATCGCTAACCCAGCAGAGTTGACCATACAATCAACTGTTAATCCCCTTCCACTACTGTAGCTTCTCGTCCCTTTGCTTTTGCAACATTAACCTAAAATCCAGAAAAAAGGGAGATGATTTTAGGGCAATAGCCCTCAATACAGGAAGAACCATTTCTAGGAGTTGGGATTTCTGTAATTCATCTGTTTACCTAAAGAACAGAAAACCATCAAGTGAAGTGTTTATAACTGATTAATAAGTAAGACTACTAGGAGAGATCGCGATTCACAAGTGGATATGGAACCCAATCACTTCAACTTCTTTCATCTAGATGCAACTACTACCCCTTTTATGCTTCCAATCCAGCTCAATGAGATTAATAAGAGCCATTGAAACTGTATCTAAGAAGCTCAAAGGGAATACTCGCAGCGTGTTTTTCAGCAAAGCAGAGCAGTTTCCATAAGGCAAAAGAATAAATATGAGAAATTGAACATTTTCAATCTAAAACCCGAGAAAGGGTTTAAGGGGTGAACGAATATAAGAGTCAAGTCAAATACCTAATTACATTTTCTATCTCTATCAACTTCAACTCCGTTTCCTTCCCTATAAAACTATCTGCTGGTAACATTTCTGCCGCACTGCTGCAAGAATTCATATTTGAAATCACCCCATCACCTTCTAACAATGGCAAAAAAAGATCGATAACTTTACCATGATTTAATCCATCAACAGCTGTTAATGCTTTAGTCATTTCCACTATTGTCGCTCCTTATTCCTTTTCTTTTACAGCATCAACATAAAGCCAAGCGGGAAAGGAAACTGATATAACTGCAGGTAACAGATTTTAATATAACAAGTCAAGAATCCTTTCATGGATTCATCACAGACAAGATATATTTTCTAAACTAATTGCAAATGGCAGTGCTCACTTTCCAAAAAGAACAGAGAACCATCAAATGCACAAGCTAATCAATTTCCAGCAACCTTTGGCATCATTGGTAAAACACTAATCTATGCCTCCAACCCAGCTCGATATTGAAAGATAAATAAAAGGTAATAAAGAAAGTGTTTTGCCTTTTTAATTCTTAAACAGTATATTATTGATGTTAATATATACTGTCACTTTACAACTGATAGTCAGATTCCATAGGAGTACAAGATTAATAAGTAGAGAAGAAGTAGGTGTTTGTGCTATACAGAATCATTACAACCTAAGACTTCGTCAGCAGAGGCAACAATACCATATACAACAGAGGTGCCAGATATGATTAGCAACTACTCTACTCATCATTCCATTTATTGCAAAAAAAGAAGCTGATTATTAAAAAAAGATAATCAAAGATTCGAATTCAAAGTTGTGAAGAACAGTTTAAATAAAATCTAACTAATAAAATCAAGATTTCAGTAGTAAATAATTCAGAAATAATAAAAGAGAGGGAGAGAGGAGGCACATACAGGCATGTCCTAACTGAAAATAACCGTAGCTCTTCCTCTTCTTTGTCTTCAGCGTTCCCTTCCTTCTCCTTACGTTATCCTCTGCCCCCCAACACGGCTTTCAAGTTATCAAAGCCAGTCAAATCAGCTATAATTCTATGCTCTTCTTGTTTGGATCTAAGCCATTCACATCCCACATTTCTCACAGTATTCTCCATTACTTTCTAGCTCCGTCACTTCCCTCTCTTCTTCATTTTCTCAGGCATCTTGGGAAAAAGGTGAGAGGAGACAGACAAGGAGGTGCTTTTGTCGGTACTTAATGTACAGGTCATGTCAGTTAAAGTACCAGGATTGTGCCTACTTTTCTTTCTTACCTTTTCCATTAGAATGAGGGATTTTCTCTTCTCAGAATAAAAGATTATGTGGTCAGCTGTGACCTGTTGGCTAGCTGGTTTGGCAGTTTATTATATTAATCAGAGCGAACCTCAAATTAGTCTTGCAAGTTTGAACTCATCCCTACACCTAAACTTTTTTCAATTAGGTTTCCCAAATGTCAGTTTCTTTGATTAGGGATGGAAAGTCGTTTTTTTAAAATTATTTTCTAAACTTTTATATATTTATTTATTATTATAAAAATTCATTAATGAAAAATATTTTCTAGTTAAAGAAAAAATTAGTTTAATTTCAATGAAATTATTTTTTTTAATTTTGGATTGAAAATATTTTTTGGAAGTTGCAAAAAACTTGAAGAAAATTTTTATGTTGATTATATCAAATTAATACTCAATATTTTAAATTTTATATATTTTATTTTGAATCATTTTTTTATTTTTTCTCTTTAATTTTCTCTTTTAGAATTTTATTTAATTTGATTTTCATATTAACTTTTGTCATCATTTTTTTATTGTTATTTTATTCTCTTATTATTTTCTTAATTGAAATTATTTATTTATTATATTTGGTTTAATTCTTTTTATTGCTATTTATTTTAATTGAAATAATTTATAAAATTAATTTTTTTTAATTTCATCCTCTTTCAACTTTTTATTTGTTAGATTTAGTTTTTATTGTTTTGATTACTATTTATTTTATTTTAAATAATTTATAAAATTAAGTTTTTTAATTTTATTCTCCTTCAACTTATTTATCTGCTAGATTTAGTCTTTATTCTTTTAATACACTTGAAAAAAAAATAAAAAATTATTTTTAAACTTATTTTCATAACATAATTAAATACAAAAAAGTATTTTTCAACTTATTTTTTTATTATAAAATATCAAAAAATAATTTACTTTTCAAAAATTTATTTTTCATGAAAATCACTTTTTTAAAAAAATTACTTTCCAACAAACAAATAATACCTAGCTTTTAGTCTAAAATACTTCACTCATTTAAGAAGAAAAAAGGTATATTTTTCCCAACATCATTTTATTTTATTACAGAATTTATATAATTTAGATAGAAAATACTATTAAACATGAATATAAATCTTTATTATTATTATTTAATGATAAGAGATATTTTTGAATTACCTTGTCATTAATAAAGATTTATTTTGTATATATAATTTTAAAAGTGCATCTTCATATCCATGCGTTGCATTTAGGAATAAATTCTCCTATGTATTGGCTCTAAAAGTAAGCAATTAATGGATAGAGTAAGCATCTTTAATCACATGGGGTTACACGAATAGAGGAGCATGTAGGGACCCAATCGAGGAAACTTGTAACTTGGAGACTTTGTTAAGGATTAATGAATAAAGAGAGAAGTGACTGGTTATTTGACCTTCCAGCTAAAATGGAGAGCGAGTCATGCGTGTTCATTGAAGGCGGAAACAAGGACAAAATATGCCCGCAATAAAAACCAGCGAAATAAGATGATTGTGATCAAGAACAAAATTAAGAATAATGTCGAGAACGTCGAGCATAGGAGACTCAGCGGAGCTGGAAGGAAATCTAACGCTAAGTGATCGCTTAAAGGTCTTCAAGAACTCTCATTTTGATCCCAATGCCTTTTTCACCTCCAAATGCCAGACTATGAATGAGAAGGTCTCCTCTTATATATTCTTCATGCTTTATGTTCTTATGTATGTATTTACAGGCTATGTCATCACTTGGGAATAGAATGTGAAGGACTGTGATGATTGCATTGTTGGTTAAATATGTAGGAAATAAGGCACTTGTGTTCATACCTCGTGGACCTGAAAAGGGCTTCTGCCGAGGAAATGAGAAAAAGTGTTTATGCTAACTATGCAGCCTTTATACGGTTGGTTAGACCACCCTGTCTATATGTATAGCTTCTTCTGCTTGCGTTTTTACATCGGAAAAAAACAACGTTATCGCTGTCATTTGTTGTTTTTCATTTTCTGTACGTAGGACATCAAGGGAGATTTCAGATCTTGAGGGGCAGCTTATTTCTATGAGAAATTTCCTGTCGACTCAAGCAGCTCTAGTTCACGGTTTGAGTGAACATGCTCGCATTGATTCTTTGTGGGCTGCTTCTGAAGACTCTATAGCAGATGACTTGTCCAATTTCGACGATGGGGAGCTTTCTGAGTCAGAAGATTGGTTGATTGAGTTCTTGGACACCTTTGAAGTTCTATTGGCAGAAAGGAGGGTGGACGAAGCTATGCAAGCCCTTGAGAAAGGAGAAGGATTAGCTAACGAATCCAGGAAGAAGCACTCTTTGAGCCCAACTGCACTCATTACTTTAGAGACAGCTATTAGAGATCAGCGACAGAAACTAGCTTATCAGCTTGCAGATACCATTAGCCAACCTTCGACTCGTGGACAAGAGCTTCGTTCAGCTGTTTTAGCTCTAAAAAATCTCGGAGATGCTCCCCGTGCCCATACATTGTTGCTCAATTCTCACCACCAGAAGTTGAAGTCTAGTTTGCCGAGTCTTCGCTCATCCAACAATTCATGTGGACGAGCATATACTGTTGCACTTTCACAAATTGTCTTTTCCACCATTGCACAAGCAGCAAGTGATTCTTTGGCAGTTTACGGGGAGGAACCTGCATATACATCTGAACTTGTAACTTGGGCTGTCAAAGAGACTGAGGCTTTTGCTTTTCTTCTAAAGAGGCATGTCCTAGCTTCACCAGCTGCTTCAGGAGGTCTACGGGTTGCTGCTGAGTGCATTCATATATGCTTGGGTCATTGTTCTTTGTTGGAAGCTCGTGGATTGTCCCTTGCTACCGTCTTATTGAGACTTTTTAAGCCTATTATTGAGCAGGCATTGAATGCCAATTTAAAGAAAATTGAAGAGATCAGTGCTGCACTCGCTGCTGCAGATGACTGGTTGCTCACTTATCCACCAGCAGGCGGACGTCCTTTCTCTTCAAGTGCATCTCTAGGTAGTGCAATGGCATCACAGCCAAAGCTTTCAAGCAGTGCTAATAGGTTCAATTCCATGATTCAGGTGACCAATAGTGCTTTCCCCTATAAGATCTTTTCCTTCACAAATGGAGAGCTTTTAGAATCTTTCTTGGCTTCTTTTAAAATTGGCTTTAATTTGCCCTTTCCTTCCTGTATTACTCAAGAAGTTTTCACTTCACCAATCATGTATTGTCAATTCAGGACTTTCTTGAGGATGCGGGACCCCTTGAGAGCCTTCAGCTGGATGGTTCTGCACTGGGAGGCGTTCTTCAAGTGTTCAACTCCTATGTCAATTTGTTAATGCGTGCATTAGAGACTGAAGAGAGCTTGGAAGGTTCAGGAAGTAAAATTGTCAGGATAGCAGAAACTGAATCCCAGCAGCTAGCTTTACTAGCTAATGCATCATTGTTAGCAGATGAACTGCTCCCATATGCTGCCATGAAGCTCTTGCCATTGCCTCCTAGAATGGACGAGCAACCTAAAAGATCTTCAGAAAGGCAATCCCGTCTTCCGGAACAAAGGGAGTGGAAGAAGAAGCTGCAACGTTCAGTTGATCGCTTGCGAGATAGCTTCTGCAGACAGCATGCTCTTGATCTCATCTTCACAGAAGATGGTGACACTCATCTCAATGCATACATTTACACAAGTCTGGATGACAACGTAGAGGAGCCTGAATGGTTCCCTTCTCTAATTTTCCAGGTAGTTAGACTGAGTTGCAGGTCTGTTTTGGAGTGATTATAGGTTGTGCTCTATCCATCAAAGATACGTGGTTTAGTCCTCGTGTCTCAACACACATATAGAGAATACAAGTAATAGTAACCTGAATATATATTTGATGATTATTACTGGTTTCTTTTATGAACTTTAAGTGGAAATGCTTTTCTTGGAAATGAATGCATCAAGATATGCAGATTTACTAGACTGCAATTTCTTCCAGGAACTTTTCATGAAATTGACCCGGATGGCAAGCATAGCAACCGATATGTTCATAGGCCGGGAAAGATTTGCGACCGTTCTATTAATGAGACTCACAGAGACAGTGATCCTTTGGCTTTCTGATGATCAAACCTTTTGGGAAGAGATAGAAGAGGGACCAAAACCTCTGGGTCCTCTTGGCCTTCAACAGGCATGTATATTCAAGAGGATGATCGTTTGCCAATATTTGATGTAGATTTTTCGCGGTAGATTATGCAGTTCTGCCATAATTAATTGTTCAATTTCTATGCAGTTATATCTGGATATGGAATTTGTATTGCTCTTCTCGTCTCAAGGACGTTACTTGTCTCGAAATCTACATCAAGTCATTAAAAACATCATAGCAAGAGCGATAGATGCTGTAGCTGCCACTGGAGTAGATCCTTACAGGTATGTTACGGCTGATATGCCTTTTTTTCCAGAAAAGAAAGATGCTTTCGATTTACTTTACAAACGTTATCGACAAATCAACCTCAGAGAAATGTGTGCCATAATAAAAATTGTCTTGCCAGTACGTTGCCGGAGGATGACTGGTTTGCCGAAGTTGCTCAAATAGCTATTAAAATGTTGACTGGGAAAGCAAATTTTGGAGATGTGGAACGAGATGTTACTAGCCCTACTGCTTCTGTGTCGGCAAAATCTATATCTTCAATCGTATCTCATGGGAGTAACTAGAATTCAGCCATTGATCAGTGCTGAAAGCTCATCTTCGAGAGAAGAGACTAGTTATTCATCATCCGTACTTTATTATTATTTATTAATTAATAAAAAAACAAAATAGTTAAAATTTTAGTATGTATAAGCATGTTAAACGATAAAATGATAAACATTATATATATGTTTTGTGTCGAGTGTAGTTATTATATTATATTGAAAAAAATAAATATTTTACAAATATGTTTATATAATATAAATATATTTTTTGAGTTAAGTTCAAGCATATATTTTAAGTTAGTTTTTAACAATATTCACACTCTATTTGTTATCTATTAGATTTAAAAAATATTTATCTATTTAAATTAGATCAATATCCATTAATATTGGATTAAATTGTCATCTCTTGTTTTGTTAATGTACGCGTTTCATCAATTCATTACAAGGTCATATCTCAATCACTTATGCGTTCAGCTAATCAAAGTGGATTAATGATATGTTTTGCCCTAATATTCTTTTTTTTTCATAGAAAATTCATACCCTTATATATATATTTTTATATAGATTCTCCCTTCTGGTATGTTTTTCTATGATTTTCTCTCTCTCTTTTGTCCAGTTCCTTTAGGTGTCAAAAATAAGTCGATATAATCATTATAAAATATATATAAAAAAATCAAGAATTTAGTTATAAATATTCTGCTTTATGAAATACTTAATTTTATTTTTGGAAATACCAATAAGAAATATTGACGTCTAATGAAGAATTTGTTACCAATAAAATTATAAATGAGAAATTTAGCCCTTTATGGTTAATTGTGTGTTCTAGATAATTTGGCTTTATAAAAAAATAAAAATATATATGTTCTAGTATTTTCTATAAATAATATTGATTGTTAGTTTATTTATTTTTCTTCTTTTTTTTTGTTATTGCATTATTTCTCTTTAATTTAATTTTTTAATTTATAGTTTTTTTAGTATTTGTAAGCAGATTTTCATTTTTTTATAATTTGATGATAAATTTTCATTGGTCGGCATTTTAATTTAAATATTATTCATATATATATATAGATATAGATATAGATATAGATAGATAGATAGATAGTTTTATTTTTAGATAATGATGTTATCGGTAATTAATAAACATATTTTGACATGTTACTTGATTTAATAAAATTGAACGAAAGAAAAGAAATATAACATAACAAATAATAGAGGGGCAGAATTCATAAAAACAATTGTAGTGCAAGCATAAGGCATGCAATTGATCTATTTTTATTGGTTAAACGCATAAATATTTGACTCATAACCTTGCTTAATTAGGAATATAGTTATAATTTAAAAAAAATATTTTTTATGCTGAAATTTAAAATGAAATTGTTTTATTTTTTAAAAATTATTTTTTAAATTAGCATATTAGAACAATTCAAAACATATAAAATATTAATTTAAAAAAAAAGACAGCTTGCACTATCTTTCAAACAACTTTTTTAATTTATAAAAATAAACAAAAAGGTGTGAATTTAAAATGTTTTTCTTCTAATGTAGTATTAAAAAAAGAAAAAGTAAAAGGAACACAAGAAAAAAGGTCATTAACCCAAGTTTAGTGTTTATTTTTATCATAAACTTTGTTTTGTTGTAATATAAAAAAAATATCATGATGTAAATAATATAAGTAAATTGTCATTGATATTTATATTTACTACCTCTTGCACCTTAAACATGTTTCTAAAAATTGTCATCACATATCATATAATTAAAAAAATAGATGGCGTTTACACGTGAGATTATCATCCACGTAAACAACAAAGGGTAATTAACTAACTAGTGAGTAGTGAATAATAAAAATAATATAGTTGGTAATCATGGTATAGTATAGTAGGTTAACCTTAAAACCAAAATTCAAAGCCTACCTTAATTTTTATTTGAATTAAATTAAATATTAATTTAATAAAACTCGATTGATTTAATTAACTTTTTAGTCATTTGGTTTAATTATAAAGAATTTTATTTAAGAATTTATGGTTATAATTTCTGATTCAGTTATGTTTTTTTTTTCAAATTAAATCTCCAATCAATCAAGTTTGATAATTATAGTTTTTTTTCAAAAAAATTTAACCACCTTGATTTTTCTTGCTCGATCCAATTTTTCCATTCATCGAAGAATAAATCAAATTAGATTTTTTTGTTGTATTACATCACGAGTTAGGTCAAACCTCTCTTAACAAAAAAAAAATGTTTAAACAATGATAACTTTAGTTAATATAAATTAACTTGACTAACACATGGCTTAAAATATGAGATTAAAATATCCTCACATAAAATAAAGTAAAAAAATAACAAAGTTTAAAATCTAATAACATAATATGATAAAATTTTTAAAAAATCTATTTTAAAAAAATATCAAAGAAAAAAACTTGAATTAACTCAAGGTCACTCCACTAACCAGCCACTTGCATTATGAGATTTGAATAAAACTTTGAATTTAAAAAAAAATCTAGAAAAAATTATCAAAGTTAAATAAAAAAATATTGAAAAAAAATTTGAGTTAACTTTACTAACTCACGACCCAAGATAATAATAAAAACAGAAAATATGATATCAAATGATAAAATTAAAAAAAATTAAAAAAATCAAAGTTAAATTGAATTGATTATCAAAATCAGTGATTTAAGTCATGAGATTGATATGATTTTATAGAAGGCTAAAACAAAAAACATAATGAAGCAAAATTTTCAATTATAAAAAATTAAAAAAATCAAAATCAAAATAATAAGAACTAAATCTAATATTAAAAACTAATAAAAAATAATGATGGACTAAATTGAAAGATAAATTAAATTAAAAAATAATTAAAAATAACATTTAATATAATAAGGATCAAAATTTAACAAAAATAAATAAATAAAGGAAAATGTTGAAGGAAAAAAGTTAAAAACTAAATAAAAAAATAACAATAAAAAGAATGAAAATATATTTATTATAATATTAAATCAAATCAAATCAAATGATGATAAATGAAATTAAAACTAATAATAACCAATAAAAATCACAAAAAAAACTAAAGAACAATTTTGAATTTTTATTAACCCAACGGAATTTCTAGAAGATAGAAAGACAAAAGAGGGTTGAGGAAAAAAAAACCTCATTATCGTTGCAATCTTTCTAATACTCGTGAGCTCATCAAATAGTCATCTATTGGTCATTTTAATCGATATTATGATTGAGTATTTTTTATTGTTATAAGTCACATCACATGAATGTAACCTCGTATATTACATGAGTTTGCTATTTTTTATTTTTATTTATTAAAATAATTATTTTTTTAATTAAAATATATTATTTTGAAATAACTATGATAAAAATATCAAAAATATTACTAGATATCCTTTTTAATTTTATTTTATTTTATTTTTTCTACTCAAATGAATAATTTTATTTTGCATCAAAAGCCATTTAATTGTTGTTACAAAGGACAGTGCAATGAGTGTTTTTTTTTTTTGGATAATTACTCATCATGGGCCCTTTTAATTTAGCTTAGGCCCAATTCTTGTTTCCCTTATATAACACCCCCTTGTATAATGCGAGTAATTGTTTCCCTGAAGCTCGTTTCCCCACTTCAGTGGTTCATCAATGCCGTAAAATAACAAAAGCGGCACCGTGTCCCTTCAATTTCATTTTGCAGGGCTACAAAATGGAAGAAGAGCAAGTGAAACCTCAAAACGACACCGCTTTCACTGAAGATGACGACGACCCTCCAACGTTAAGTTCACACGCTCTGGCTGCTTTGAAAGAGTTCCTCCAACAACAACAACCCATCACTGACCAAACTTCACGAACCGACGGAGAAGGTTCTGAAACCGGAGAGAAAGTAGCCTTAGTAGCAGAGGACTGGAGGCTTAGCCAGTTTTGGTACGACCCGTTAACCGCAGAGACTGTAGCAAACGAGGTTCTTGCTTTATTAACCAATCCCAGTTCACTCGCAGTTTGTATCGCTTGTCCAACTCTTTATGCTTACATCAAGGTAGTACACAAACTTGAAACTTTTGAACTGGGTTTTACTTCTTTTTTTGATGGGTTGCTGTTAATTTCTTGGTTTTTGGGTAAGTGGGTTCTTATTTTTGTTGGCAGAAAATTGATCCGAGTGTGAATGTGCAATTACTGGAGTATGACAAGAGATTTGAGCAATATGGGAGTGATTTCACGTTTTATGATTATAATAAACCAGAAGATTTGCCTGGTCAACTTAAGCATGCTTTTCAAGTTGTTGTTGCAGATCCTCCTTATTTGGTTAGTTATAAAGTTTGCCTTTCTTTTAACTTGAATTTGTGTTAATTCATGTTGTTTTTGCCATGTAATTAGTATCTAGTATTACTAGTGCTTATAATAAAAATTCGTATACAGTTAAAAATGTGTTTCAAGGATTATTTTATTAGGATTTTACAGACTCCTAATGCAAGATGTATGGAATGTTATTTAATAGGGTATCTTTCTTTTGTTTTGACTGAAAGATTGAGGATGTCTGTTTTACTTGTTTTATGTTAAGGTTGCCAAGGAGAAGATTTTGTGGTACTTGTCTGTGCCATATTTGGTTTTGAACCGATGTATTACTGGTTGGATAATTAGATATCCTTTGTTCAGGCATAGTGTTCTTCTATTACAGATTTTGTTGTGCTATAATTTCTACTTGATCGGTAATTCCTTGTACATGTTTAGTAAGCTTCAGGTTTTCAATTTTGTTCAACTGTGTCTTGTAGTCCCCAGTGGACATATATGCAAGGAAGCTTGTTTCTTGTCATTGTGCCCTGGATCTTTCCCTCTTTTATTTTTTTTTCCTGTTTAGTTGATAAACTGCAAGCTGTTCAATAGTCATGTGAAAAGGCCATGGTCTCATTTAACTGATGCTTATGATGGCAGAGTCAGGAGTGTTTAGAAAGGGTTGCTCAAGCAATTTCTTTTCTTGCAATACCAGGAAAATCATATTTGCTTCTACTCACAGGTAAACATTGATTGTTCTCCATCATACTGTGATTTCTTTTGATTCATAAGCTCTTTCTCATTTGCAAGCTCTGGTGAGTCTGCTAAATGATGCTACTAGTCCAATCTCAGCAATCTGTAAATTTGGCTTGTTTACAACATCCACTTTACATCTCTTTACTCTATTTGGAATGACAAAGTGCCTATAGGGTTCTAGATTATTATGCTTGCCTTCCACTAAATTTTCTGTTGCCTAGTTTTGATTCTCTTTCCCTGTCTCTTTATTTTTTATGCCATTTTCCTCTCTTTTAGAATCCCTCCTATCGCACCAAAACTTACTTGTGTGATATTATCTTGGCTGACAATTATATTTGGACCTTTTGCAAGAAAGTTGTGGGATTTTTAAATTTGTTTGGTAGAGAACATGTGAGTTTTGGACCTGATCTCAAATAATACAAGGGATCTCTTGAATCTGGGATAAATACACGTGGGTTTCACTGGAGATGCTAGTCTCATTCTTGTTGCTGAAATCTGTTGATGGAACTACCATTAAGTGGATTATTAGCGGGTTTATAGATCACTTTGGTATAATTGATCAGAACAAGAAAAAACAATAAAGAGAAATTACCTTGTTCTTTGTAGAGGGAAATTGAGGGCTTATAGAAGATTCTTGCAAAATATTTAATTTAGGAGACGGTAATCTACTGGTATTTGTTCTTGTTTTAATGTGTAATCTCTTTCTTGCTTGGTCTCGGACTGCTTGTAATGATGGAAATTTTTTGTCAGTAGCTCTTAGTATCTTTTTCCTCTCGCAATTAACTAGTTTGATTAAAATGAAGAGATGTGATGTGGACGTTCTAGATGTGAGTATTGAAAAGCAAGTGTTAGAGTGAGTGTTGCTAGCACTCCCAACGAAGTTGCATTGTATTTTCTTTCCAGCTTTCTGGTGAATCTGATGGATTATATATTCTTGACTTGTAGGAGACGTGCAGAAGGATAGGGCAGCTGAGCTCTTAGGATTGCATTCATGTGGTTTTAGGCCTCAACATTCTAGCAAACTTGGGAATGAATTTAGGCTATTCACAAACTATGACCCTGGAATGAGACTAGGAGGGTGGGAGCTGGAGAAATAGATCTTTTCTCTCTCCATTGATCCGGTGAGTTAATATTGTTGAAAACTTGCAAGGATGTACGTTTTAGTAGAGTACTGTATGGCATTTGCACATTGCCTAAAAACTTAGCAGAATATAAATATATGAACTATATACATTGTTCAAGCTCAAAGTCTAACTCTGGCTTAGTTCATCGTATGTGGGCAGACTTTGGACCATTGATTTGATGAAGAGAATGATTATAATGGGAGCCTTTCCTTTAATGATAAATGGAAAGGTTGAGGTAGATCGATGCATTTAAGAATGCTTACAGTATTGACGTGGGTGTATGGTGCCTTCCTCCTTAACCCCAGGATATCTTCTGCTTATTTTTAATTTTTGAACTCTGTGAAATTTTAGTTTGTAATTTTGGATATGTGAATTAGTCCAATGCAAACTGTCTAGAGAGAATTTTTGAGGTTTTAAATCAGAATCGCTTTCAGATGTGCTCTCGCTCTAGCCAAGTAAAACTCACAGGTTGTACTTCAATCAACCAGTTTTTGTCACATCCCTCTCCTAATTACTTAGTATCTTTGATATATTCACTATAGGATAGTGCTAGCTAAGTAAACCAACCTCTCTAATTGCTTCTTATTGTTATACATAACTTGGGAACTTATATGACATCTTGTTGTCTTGTCTTAACTATTCACTTGTATTTTACATCTTTACACGTAGTTGTCATATTGATCTATCACACACTAAAAGAGTTCATGCATGTATATGTGTACATATGCATTTACTTGTGTAATGACCCATACTAAAAAACTAACCTATAAAAGATACAATAGCACTACTTAAGTTTCAAGCTAGGATTCCAAAGAAACTTTGGTTGGTCACTTTGTTCTTTGAAAATAATTTATCAACTGCGAATGAGATAACCTAGTGAATGATTAAAGAAATAAGCATGGGAAACTTTATAAGTTTCCAGCATGTATGCCCAACATCAACATCTCATATCCATATACCACCACATTGGTAGCATGTGTAATATATAGGTGGCCATACTTTATTTTAAAGCAAGCTTTACTCTTTTCATATATCAAGTGCAATTATATCAACACAATATTTGGGCTCAAACATATCCTTTACTTTAGAAGAACACATCATAATTCAATCTTTCACAAGCATACTCTTATTTAGCAACTATCATAGGGAGTTTCTATTGAAAACTAAGGTTATTCATATATATTATGAAAATCCAGCAAACATTTAAAGAACTTCTTCATACATAAAAGCATCTAAAACTATAGGATTTATGCATGCTTATCAATTTAGTCACTCATTTTAAGCTTCAGCCCTCTTTCTTTTCTTTCCTTTCTCTTATAATCTCACAAACTATCTTTGATTTTATTTCTTACAATTCTATTGAATCTAATCCCTAATACGTCACAATTTGTTCTTGGAATACATGGTTTGGTGGTGTTAATTTGTATGATGGTGTTTAGCTCTCTTTTAGGTTCAAGAAATGGAAGAAAAAGATGTGGTTAGTTCTGAAAATCTTAAAGGAAAGCATCTCTCTACCTTTCTTTGGACACCTCATGAGCATGACGTGCCAGAACTTAATGCAAAATTTATCCTACTTCACCTCGTTAAGTTGGTAATTGCATTTTGACCCTTCTCTTCTTTAGTTCTTTGGTTTTGTCTCTTGATTTACTCTAATCTAAATCATCAATTATAATCAATGCAAATTCTAGGGTGTTACAGTTTTCATCTTCCGAGCTGAAATTTAAATTTTATTGAATATTGAAAGTAAGATTTAAATTTCTGCATTTTATACTAAACTCCTGTATTATCGGCAATAGCATCCTCTACAGGGATACAGGCTCATGTCTTGTAGCCCACTTGTCCATTAGCAGAATAGTCTATAGTGGCTATTATTGTTATAGTTTTTATTTTTCATAGTGTATTTTAAATTGTTTTTCATATAAAAGAGTATTCAATTAATTTTCTAGATGGTTTTAATATGCTAATATTAAAATTAAAAAATGTTTTAATGTGTTTTTAGGGATTTTATTAAACCATTTTAACCTAAAAACATCATCCATCCAATCAATCGAAAACTTCAAAATTAAATTAAATGAAAAAATAGAGGCCTAATCTATTTTTTGACACGATGAAAAATTCCAATGGCCTTCATGAAACTCCTCAGAATCTCCTCTAAATCGATTTTTTTTTATAGGTTGAATGTGCCCGATCATTATTTTCTCTCCTTTTATTTTTAAATAATTTTCTCTTTTATCTATCAATACTGAAACATGAAAGTTAAAGTTTAGAATAAAAACATAAAAATCTAAAACTTTAAGGACCAAATAATATAAACAACCTCCATGAAACCTTTCTTAACAGGACAAAAATATTGACAATAAGATAAATTATTTTTGTAGCTGATTAACCTTTTCTCTTAACTTTTATTTTTTATATTTTTCTCTCTCCTCTCTATCACTTAATGACTGAAATGTGAAAAATAAAGTTGAGAGTCAAGATGTAAAATCCTAAACTTTAAGGACCAAGTAATACATAAAGTGAAATTTCATGGACCAAACTGAATAGTTTGGTGTCTTTTGAACAATGTGCTAACTTTTTTTGTTTATTTTGATCATTTTTTTATTTCTTGTAACTATAATCCAAAAATTTATTTTGCAACGTGATATTTAATTTAATATCAGAATTTTCTTTGATAATTCACATATATAAAAGAAGGATATAAAGCAAAAACAAAATTCTTAATAAATAAAAAAATAATCAATATAAAAAATAAAAATCAAGAAAGGCAAACACAATGTATAATACATTGCTAGTACACTCTAATTTTTTATAAAAAAATCTAGTAACTCGAATTATAGTACTAACTAACCATTTACCCTTATAAAAGTCTAGTCAAAACTTATTGATTTTTTTTTAAAGGAACAATGTCATTTTCATATATTTATAAAATAAAAAAGAATGCTGACTTGGATCATTCCATTTAATTCGAGTTAATTCAAGTTAACTACCATGACTTGTGATTAGGAACTTGTTTCGGGTTCTTCTCTAAATTTGACCTAGAAAGTACATGATAGATGAATTTTAAAACCCGAAACAGGTTAATAAGGTGAAGCACTATACATGAAAAAGCATAAAAATCTAATTCTTGACAAATTAAATATTAAAAAATATAATTGAAAAAAATCAATAAAATAAAATAATCTAAAAAAATTATAATCTTGATCCAATAATTTAAATTATAAACCAGGTAATCCAAGGTCTCTGTAGGGCCTAGTTCCAACAAAAATAAAAAAGGGATTAACTCGATATCATCAAATTAAAAAATAGGGTTGACTTACAACCCACTACCATGAAAAAACTTATTCAAAACTATTTGATCTGTTTTTCTCTATTTTATTTTTTAAAATAATATCATTTTTATATGTTTATATACAAAAATGAATTGATATGGCTTAACTAATCTTATACGAGTCAACCCACTTGACTTGTTATCCAGGTCAACCCATTAGGCATGTGATTCTAAACTTGCCATTGAGTTTAAAAGCTATGCCATGGATAATTTTAAAAACTCATGACAAGAGTTATTATAATAGAATCATAATATATAGCAAAATTAAGAAGTTAAATCCTTGACAAATTAAATATTAAATAATGAAATTTAAAAAATTAATTATATAAAAAAATTTAAAATAAAAATTAGTAATTAAAATAATAAGGATAAAAATCAAAATAAAAAATAAAATTACAGGATAAGAAAAATTCTTTGATTGGAGGGTTAAATTTAAAAAAATAACAAAAAAATGTAAGAACCAATTACAGAAAAAACCACAACAAACTTGAAATTAAAAACCACTAAAATATTGACAAAAAAACTAAGAAAAAATTAAAAATTAAATGAACAACTACCAAATTAAAAAATATTATATATGAAAAATTAAGATTGAGAACTAAATTGAATATAAAAAAGGTTTTATATAAGAACAAGGAAAAAAATAAATACCTAAAATTAGAATTAAAATACTAAATTAAAAATAAATAAAACTTTCATATAATTATTAAAAAAATAAAAAAAATAAAATTGAATAATAAACAAAAAGAGAAAAAACCTCCATTTATTACGAGGAGAGAAAAAACAAAGATAAAAAAGAAGTCAATCAATATCAAATCGCCACATTGTCGATGACATGTACCGCACCAGGTGGAAAAGAACACAGCGGTGCATTTAATTACACGGTAAAAAAGCTAGTTCAGTAACACTGTACGCACAGCTCAAAAGATAACGCTATCAACTTTATCGATTAAAAAATTAATATTTTAGGAGAGAATACTAAATTACCCTCCATGTATTGAGATTTACCATAAAACCTATTTAAAAGGATAAAAGACTCCTGTATCCATTGTCATTTTTTCCTTGACTGCAGGGGAAAAGTTGACTTTTTATTGTTCTAATGAAAACAAAAGGTATAAATTTATTTTTTTATGAAATTAAGGATAATTAAATTATTTAATTGTTTAAAAATTATGGAAGAAGTGTATATATATATACCTGTACAATCTTTAAATGATTAATAAACTGTGGAAAAAAATCTAAAATACCCCGACTTATGGTTTTCCTTGGAAAGGATAAAAGCATTACAAGAGAAACCACCATGGGACGCAGGGTCAATTACTATTCGTTCCTTGGTGACTGACGTGTCATTCAAGTTGGACTAAGGGTCGTCTACTTCCACAAATTTTTAACCGACAAAACTATCCTTAAATATTGAACATTATTACAAATACACCCTCACTATAAGAGCCTCATTATTACAAAACTATCCTTCCAAAAGGAAAGGATCCTCGGAATCCTGCCTCACCGTCAACCGCTTTTCGCAAATCCAACAATCAAGCATCTCGATTCAGGTACTCCCTCCCTCCCTCTCACCTTTTGAATTTTTTTGATAAAAAATATATAATTTCAATTTTGAATTGGACAAAATTAATCTGCGGGTTAACAGTAAACTGAGCAATTAAGAGCTACTGAGTTTTAAACATCAAAACTTGGTTTAGTTGCCTGCTTTAGTGTTTAGTTAGTTCTCTGGTTATTAGTTTCCTGGGGTTGTAATTCTTTTTTTTTTTTTTGGTTCGTTGCTGTGTGTTTTTTTCAATGCAGAGTAGACAAGATGGCGTCGCGTTTCTGGACACAGGTTGGTGAAGTTTGCTAATTTTAATTTTGTTATTTCATACTCAAGGGGAAGGGCACGGTGCTATTTATGGTATTTTTAGTTTTTTCTCTTTGTTTTGGGTGTTTTTAAATACTTTCTCATTTTGTTATAGGGTGGGAGTGACTCTGACGAGGAGGAGAGTGAACATGAAGATGAGGTTGAGAAGGGGGAAGCTGGGGAGTCTACTGCCCAATCTGCTCAAAAAAGATATCTTAGAGGAGCTGCTAGTGATAGTGATGACTCTGATGATCAAAAACGTGTGGTCAGGTCAGCCAAGGACAAACGTTTTGAAGAGCTGTCAGCCACTGTTGATCAAATGAAGAATGCAATGAAGATTAATGACTGGGTCAGCTTGCAAGAGAGCTTTGATAAGATTAATAAGCAACTTGAGAAGGTCATGCGGGTGATGGAATCAGAGAAGGCCCCGGCTCTTTACATCAAAGCTCTAGTAATGCTCGAAGATTTCTTGAATCAAGCTTTGGCGAATAAGGAAGCAAAAAAGAAAATGAGCAGCAGCAATGCCAAGGCATTGAATGCAATGAAGCAAAAATTGAAGAAAAACATTAAACAATATGAAGACCAAATTAATAAATATAGAGAACATCCTGAAAGTGAGGAAGAACCAGAGGCTGAAGATGAGGATGAGTCAGATTTGGAGTTTGAGGAGGACCCTTCTAAGATCGCAATGTCTGAGGAGGAGGAGGAGGATAATGTGGATGACCAAACTGAAAAGGACGGGGGCTGGGAGAAGATGATGAGTAAGAAAGATAAGCTCATGGATAAGCAGTTTGCAAAAGATCCTAGTGAAATCTCCTGGGATGTTGTAAACAAGAAGTTTAAAGAACTTGTTGCTGCCCGGGGAAGGAGGGGAACTGGAAGGTTTGAGCTGGTTGAGCAACTAACTTTCCTGACAAAGGTTGCTAAGACCCCTGCACAGAAGTTGGAGATTCTATTTAATGTGGTCTCTGCCCAGTTTGATGTGAGTCCAGGTCTCAGCGGGCACATGCCAATCAATGTCTGGAAAAATTGTGTTCAGAACATGCTTATTATTCTTGACATTCTTGAACAGTATCCTAGCATTGTAGTGGATGACACAGTTGAGCCTGATGAGAATGAAACCCAAAAAGGAGTAGACCATAATGGTCCAATTCAGATTTGGGGAAACTTGGTGGCATTTCTTGAGAGGATAGATACTGAGTTCTTCAAGAGTTTGCAGTGCATTGACCCACATACGCATGAGTACGTTGAGAGACTGCAGGATGAACCAATGTTTTTAGTTCTTGCTCAGAATGCCCAAGAATATTTAGAGCATGTTGGAGACCTTAAAGCTGCAGCAAAGGTTGCATTGAAACGAGTTGAGCTGATCTATTACAAACCACAAGAGGTTTATGATGCCATGAGAAAGTTGGTTGAACAAACAGAAGATGGAGGCAATGGTGAGGAGCCTAAGGTTGAGGGAAGTAGGGGTTCCTCTGCATTTGTTGTTACTCCTGAGCTTGTGCCTCGAAAGCCTACCTTTCCTGAGAATAGCAGAACGATTATGGATGCTTTAGTCTCCCTTATTTACAAATCTGGAGATGAGCGGACCAAAGCTCGTGCTATGCTCTGTGATATCTACCATCATGCTCTCCTGGATGAGTTCTCAACCTCCCGTGACCTGTTATTGATGAGTCACCTGCAAGATAATATTCAGCACATGGACATTTCAAGCCAGATACTTTTTAACAGGGCTATGGCACAGCTTGGTTTATGTGCATTCCGTGTTGGGATGATCACTGAAGCACATGGCTGCCTTTTTGAGTTATATTCTGGCGGGAGGGTGAAAGAGTTGCTTGCACAAGGTGTTTCACAAAGTCGATATCATGAGAAGACTCAAGAACAGATGCTGCTCTTCTTCTTATTTTCTAATGATTATTTTTTGTCATACTTGCTGTGCTTAAGGAGTTGCTTTTGTTATTTCTGTGGAGACTGTAAAGCTAAGTTGTAGTTTGTCTCAAAATTCAAGCTGAGTGAAGGACAGTTTACTTGTCTCGAGAGCCTCATGATTTTGCTTGGATAAGCAGTCAACAATAGCTGCTAGGGCTGATTTTGTTTCTGGACATTTAGCACATTGTTTTGAGCTGAATGCTGAGGGCTATGCTTACAGTCTAGGCACCAGATTTAATCACTTGTCATGTACTTCAGCTTATATGCCAAGTTTTGATTTTTATGTGTTCGTCATGTTTTTTTTTTATAATTTTTTTTAACTCTTATATCTTGTATCCTAGTTAAAACAGGTTCTAGATTAGTTGCATCAATCATGTTTACTCAGACTTATTATTTGCTGACAATGATGTGCAAATGTTGTGTATTGTGATTTGATTTATCACCCATCCATTTCTTTGCAAGTATAAGTGTTTATTTCTTGTGATATTCAGCATGTAATTCTTGAAGAGGTGGTCCATTTTTTTTCATGCATACATTTTCACAAATAAACTGTCCTACGTTAATCATTGTGAATGTTTCTTCACAATAATTATGGTGATAATTATGATGGAGAAAATACCACTGGACCTTGTAACTTCATTTTTTGTGACGAGTCGTCCTATCTATATATTCAGTTGCAGTTGATTTTAGATGCTTGTATATCCATATATATTCAGTTGATTTTAGATGCATGTATGAGTATATATTCAGTGCTGTCAATGCCCTTATTAGTGTATGTAACTAGAGCAAGCATTTGGTCTTTTATCGGAATCCAGTATGTATTCCACCTTTCATATCTTATCTTGAATAAAATTTTAAAAGCTCATGGATTATGAAAAAAAATAAGACCTATGAATTGCCGTTGAGCATGAATTTGTTGCTCTACTTTTGTTTGAGGTTGTTAGCTTCAGTGAATAAACTTAAAGTCTTGGATATATCATTTTTTACACAGCTTTTTTCTTGGGTAAACTCTGCTCTTAGATTTATATCTTTCGTATTTGATCATTTGTCCAAGGACACCTAATCACTGGCGCAATTAATTGATTTAAACAGGAAAGACTGGAAAGGAGACGTCAGATGCCCTATCATATGCACATAAATCTTGAGCTTCTAGAGTCTGTTCATCTAATTTGTGCAATGCTGCTGGAGGTCCCGAACATGGCAGCCAACATTTATGATGCTAAGCACAAAGTCATTAGCAAGACATTTAGGCGGTTGCTCGAGGTAACTGAGAGGCAAACTTTCACTGGTCCTCCTGAAAATGTCAGGGATCATGTAATGGCTGCTACTCGGGCCCTTACCAAAGGAGACTTCCAGATGGCCTTTGATGTTATCAACTCTCTTGATGTCTGGAAGCTCCTCAGAGATAGAGATGGTGTTCTTGAAATGCTCAAAGCCAAGATAAAGGAAGAAGCTCTGAGGACCTACCTCTTTTCCTACTCTTCCTCCTATGATTCAGTGGGCTTGGACCTTCTGAGCAAAATGTTTGACCTTTCACAAATCCAGACTCAGATCATTGTAAGCAAAATGATGATCAATGAGGAGCTCCATGCAAGTTGGGATCAGCCAACACAGTGCATTGTCTTCTATGACATTGAGCGCACACGGTTGCAGGCACTGGCATTCCAGCTGACAGAGAAGCTGTCAATCCTTGTTGAAAGTAATGAAAGAGCAATAGAGACTAGGATTGGTGGTAGTGGTCTGGATTTGCCTCAGAGGCGTAGAGAAGGCCAGGATTTCGCTATTGCGGCTGCCTCAGGCATTAAGTGGCAAGAAGACTCATCTTTCATTCAGGGAAGGCCAGGTTATAGCCGTTCTGGATATAGTGGTGGTGGAAGATCCCAGGACCTAGGCCAAGTTGTTGGGGGTGGCCATTTGAGGGGGGCTGGTCATTTACGAGCAGGTGGTGGATATTATGGAGGCTCAAGGTATCAGGATGGTTCATCCCGCATGGTTAATCTCCAAAGGGCAGCTCGTGCTTGAAGAAATTTTGCTAGAAACCCCTGGAGAGAGATTACAACAACCAATTTTCTGCTTTTCAAAATGCTCTTGATATTGATAGGAACCTTATTTGGAATCGAGTAGTAAACTAGGAAGTTTGTTTTGTTGTTTCCATTTCTTGTCAAACACTCTTCATTATCATAACTCTACTTTGTTGAAATCTCGATCTAAATAATGAACTCCATCAGAGTCATCCTGTTTCTAGCTGCTTTTGCTTGCACTTAGTTGTGACTGTCTGTCTGTTTACTAAGAAGAAATGAAGTAGAGGAATTAAATGGTGAATGAATAATCCGTGCTGTATGCTAACCCTCTGGTATTTTTCACTTTCACCAGCAGTATTGATTTCCAGTTATCAAATAATATACAATGCATGTCATGCACTCATTCCACGTAGGTGCTATTTAGAATAAATAAATAAATTAATAGGGTTAATGCCTCGCAGTTCACACATCTCTCTGTTACTTTCCTTGCAGGATTGTGGTTTATATGGAGGCATAATTATTCTAACCTATGAGCAGCTACCTAGTAGTCGATTGTCATGCAGCCTGGGAAACTACTGATAATAGTTGTAATGTCTCTGCTCCGATTTTTGGCAACGTCCAGAGTCAGATGCACTTAAGTTGGATGCGGACGGAAGCTCTCTTTGAAACCCAGGACGAATTGGTTTTGGTGGTCTCGTCAAGAATCGGGAGGATAAATGGCTAATAAGTTTCTCGGGTTCTGCAGGTTACAGTCGGTACAAACCTTCTTCCAGAACTATTATGGCTAGCTGGTTGCTTGGAATCAAGATTACAGTAAAATTGTTTGTAATTTAGATTGCTTGGAAGCATTAGACCTAGTGCATGATAATCATACTCAGTTCCATCGCCTCGGGCAGTTATCATGGATATCAGAAATATTTTAGCCACAGATTTGGAGGTTTCTATCTATCATAAGTTAAATGAAGCTGCCTCCTGTGCTTATTTCTTAGCCAAGATGGGAGCTGAACGGATGATTGAGTTTTTTATTCGGAATTCATTCTCCTTCCCCATAGATTTCTTGTTTACTTAATAGTTATCTCAAGGGAGGCTAGTTTTCTTCTTCTTTTCATTACACTGTACCCAAAAAAAAAATACTCGCACCGTGAAATTTTTATTGAGGCATAATTTGATCCCTAAAATTTCTTAAGAAATGTAAAAGGAGAGTTGAGAAAGGAAGCCAGTGAGGATTTCAAGTTGAAAAAATGGTAAGGAAACAAGGCGACGGATCAGAAAGTTATTTTATGTTTAAAAAATATATTTAAAAAAAAAATAACTTCTAAACACTATAGTTACTGATTAAAAAAATTCGAAACTCCTCGTTATTTTATGTAATGTTGTAGAAGAGTATTAAAAGAAAATAAAGTAAAAGACACTTTCTTTATCATATTTTAAAGTATCAAATCTCAAATGGGAATGGGAAAACATTAAAAGAAGATGGAAATTTTAGTAACATACAAACTAAATTCATGGTTAATCAGTGGCATGATCAGCCTGATTGTTTTTTTTTTTATTTTAAAATATTTTGAAAAAGTTAAATTTTTATTGAGGCATAATTTTTTTTGTATTTTTAAATTATTTAAAAAATAAAAAAATTATTTAAATATATTTTTAAACAAAATAATATTTAATATACATAATGTGGACCAATTAAACAAGACGCAATAAAACTATGAATCCCTAAATGAAAGTTGAAACACGTTCTAATGGAAATTATATCCTTGAATTTGGTTATATAAAAAGTTGTTTAATCTATTATTTTGAGATTCATTAATTTTTTTTTTATGGTGATCAGATGTGTCTTCTTCATAGTACATTGATTGTCTTCTCAATTCATATTACCTGATGTCTCAAGCTTCTGACAGAAATTGGCATAGAACTAACAATACGAACACACTGGTATCTGTTATAGATGGATTAGATTGGATCAGGACGGATTTTGAAGCTTTTCTGGTCTGAATGTTTGAAGCTGACAAGGGTTATGGGCAGAAATATGAGCCCTCCCTTGAAGCCTCGGTGCTTTCCTCAACCTGACACCGAATCACTACTATCCTTCTCTGCCTGATCTGGCCTTCGAAACTCATGTGTGACGTTGATTCCATGTAAAGAACCACCTTTGAGTACACCAAGTGCATCTAACCTCGAGTCTCTGTCTTTAATATAACTCGATAATTTGTCTTGAATATCTAAAGAAATAATATCTTTTTCCCTGAGTAGATTTATGAAGCCCTCTGCATTATCCATGTCTCCGGAGTCTTTCAAGTGCTGCAAACAGGCAACCCAACTTACAGTGCTGGGTCTGCTCCTTGGTCCAGATAAGACTATCATTTCCTTCATTGCTTCCACTGCCTTCGGAGTTTGATTATGCTGTAGATACCCTTTTGCCAATAAATACCATGTATTTGCATTAGGTTTTGTACCATTTGATATTGCCCTCTGCAGAAGCATTTCAGCCTTCTCCAGATGACCTTTCCTAGAATAAGCATCTACAAGGAAGTTTGGAATGATAATGTCATCACATAACTTTTGGGATTCCCACTCCTCAAAAATCTTCTCTGCGCTTTCAAGGTCATCAAACTTCAACAGAGAGGTTATGACACTAATATTTTTCCTATTCCTAACATACTTCTTGTGAAGTTCCCAAACCCTCAAGACATCTTCTTTTGTCCCAGTTGTGGCATATTGTGTCATAAGGTAATCATATGGTGTACTTCGTCTTTCTCCAGTAATCAGTCTCTCGCATCTCTTCAGCATTTCCAGAGCTTTGTCCAAAAGCCCAACTTTTGAATAGCCATTTGCCACAGTAGCATAAGTGGCCCAGTCCAAAACAACATTGGGATCAGATTCTATCCTTGCTAGAGTCTTCTCCATTCCCTCAATGTCAGAAGCAGCTGCATATGAACTTAGACGTATGCAATACGCAAATTTATCAAAAGAAATACCATTTTCCTCCATTTCTCGCATCAGAGGGTCAAGTTTCTCAGTGTTCCCGGTCTTGTAATAAAGGTTAAGCATGACTGTGAAAACTAAGGGTTTTCTGGCAAAACCCAATTCCCTCATTCTCTGCATCACAGCCTCTGCTTTTTCCACAGATTTTACATAGGCATAGCAGTTGAGAAGTGCACCATAACTCTCAAGTCCTTTTAATTTTGTTGGAATGTTATTGAAATAGTTCTCTACTTGTTCTATCCCATGAACTTTCGAGATCAAGTCCAGCCGCACTGCAACAGCACGTGATGTCAGAGCAAGATATCTTTTGTCAGTCATCCACATCGAAATCTGGGAAAAAATAGTAAGATCCACAAATTAGTAGTAACCCGCATTATAAAATCATAATATCATTAAAAATAAAGGTAACATCCAAAATATCATCATTTATCTAACATGCATTAGAATTTATAACATGAATATATTGTTACGTATGAGAAGCAGAGATGAAGGACAACAAAGTAGCAGTGTCAGAATCCCACAGCATCACATGGATATAGAATGTCGAGCATGACAATGCAATTAATAATGAAGTACATTAACTTCAAAGCCTTACACTAATTGTGTGAATTGGCACAATAATGTTATTCAATGACCATTAGCATGCTGGCTGAAAGCTCATTTATGGCAGAGTTTTCCTGAACATACAACGGCAACTGAATTCAAACATAAAATCAAGGGGAATATACTAATTTTATTTCTAAATTTTAAAAGGTCACGCTCTCAAATCACAAGAATATAAAAATAAGAGAAAGATCATATGGCACGAGAAATTCCTACCATAAATAACAAAAAGCAATCCAAACTTAATTGGACAAAAAATAATTTGAAATTTATGTTAAGGAGTTTATAACAATACATCAGGATAAGCTGATTCTGGTTTACCCGAAGAACTCATGTGGTGCAACTTAGATGTAGCTTTGATCATAATGAGAACAATACTTCTTTTGAAAAGAAGAAGAAGATGAAGATATTAGTAAAAGGAGGAATTTGTAATAGCATTTTTCTCTTATGGGATAGTAACATAGAAGTAGACACGGAATTGCTTCTCTGAAAATCAGATAAAGTGATGACACTAAAAGCTCCAGTAGAAACCTGCTATTTATTTGTGTAAAACCATTTAATAGAAGTGTAGAAATGGGCTTCATGACAATGCTATAAAGAAGTTTTCTAAGTCATCATCTGTTATTGAAAACATTTGAAAAAAAAATAAAATGGCAATACTACAAACAAATTATCTACCTCATAATTCACTTCCTGATAATATTGGAGAAAATCAAAATTTGGGATTTCGTCACTTCTTTTATATATATATATTGGATTTCTTAACTTCTGGTTACCCCTTAACTTGAGTAAAAAACTTGGAGTAACTAGTAAGCGAGTAACTTTAAGTTTTGAGACCTAAATGGAGTCAAGATTCATCAAAAAAAAATAATCCAATTTACTTCGCAAACATGAAACAACAGAAGCATCCTAAAAGCAAAACAGTCATCACTAATCCAGAAAGGAAAAAACACTAAAAAAAAAATATTTTAAATAGTTGCTTAATTCAGGAGACCCAAAATGTTATCTCAACAAACAAAAGCAAACCCTTTTCATATCATAAAAAATTATGTGAACCCAAAAAAAAGTTCTAAATCAAATTCATTTCTTTACACTTCGAAGGTTCCAACTTTACAAAAAGAAAAGTTCAAAAACATTTATGGGATTAAATACCTCAAGGGCATGATGATAACGCCTGTAATGACGTAACTCCTTGATTAGGGCATGGATTAAATCTTCCCAAATAGTTTCTCCTTCTTGAATCCATTTGTCAAGAACTGGAATCACTGAGACATTGTGGTCTCTGATTCTTGAAAGACGACGTGACAGTCGAGTGAAGGGGCCTTTCCACGGTGGCTCTCTAGATCTTGGGTTTTGTATTTTTGAGTAAAAAAATCGAATGCCCACTACGTTTTTGGGATTCAAGCGACTGATCGTAGAGGATATATAGGCTAATCGAAGGAGATTCATTTGCTGCAAAGAATAGCAATAGTAACTGTGAATTTGAGAAGAAGGGGAGGGTTTTAAAGACGATAGTGGGCTGGTGATTTTGGCCCAACTTGAATGTTACAGTTACAAATGAATATGCGTATACTTGAGATTGCTAAAATAATAATAATAATATATTAAAAAAATTATTTAAAAATTTTATTTTAATATTAAAAAATCAAAATAATATAATTTTTTTAAAAAATTAATTTAAATTTTAAAAAATTTAAAAAATTTAAAAACGCAATTTATCAGGAATATCTTTTATGTCTACAAAATAATAATAATTAAAAAAAAATCAAATCATTCAAACTGGCACGCCTTGGTCATTTTCCTACCTCAATTTTTGAGAGCTTAATATATATATATATATATATATATATTAACAAGCCAGCATATCAAATATCATGTCAATAGATATTCAGCAAGTCAGCATGTTAACACGCCATATAGATATAGGGTTAATGTGTTTTTTTTAACATAAATAAATATTTAAATAGTGATAATATAAGTAAAGTCACGTTAAGTTAACCATATCATTATTTAAGATAATAAAAAAAATATAAAAAACTCAAGGATCAATAATAATCTAATATCAATGATAAAATAAAAAAATAAAATGAAATCAGATTTATTTATAAAAGAAGCAATTCTGGTTTCAAGACCAAATTGACCATATAAAAGACAAAAACAAATCTTAAATAAAAATTTTAACCATTAAAAAACTAAAAAGAAAAAATAGTAATTAAAAAAATAAGAATCAAATCTATTAGAAAAACTAATAAACAAATAATGAGGGACTTAATAAAAAAATAGAATAAGAAAAAGAATGGAAAAGGAGAAATTAAAACAATAAGAACCAAAATTAGGTAAAAAAATGAAAAAAATGTTGATGGATAAGATTGAAAGATAAAATAAATTAAAAAAATAAAAACTAAATCTTAAAAAAATTAAAGAAAAAAATTAAAAGGATAAAAAAAAGTAACAATCAATGAATATCATATTTAATATAAAAAAATCAAATAAAAAAATAAAACTAAAAAAAATTAAAATAAACTCATAACAAAGAAGGACCAATAAAAAGGAGGATTATAGTTGAATTTTTTCTCCATTATTTTTTATCAAAATAATATAATTTTTATTTTTTAGTTAAATAAAAATCAATTGATTAGTTAGTAAAAAATCATGTCAATATCTGTTGATTATTTTTGTTATTATTTTTTTTATTAAAATAATTTTATTTTTGCTTTTTGATCATTATTTTTTATCAAAATAATTTTATTTTTTACTTCCTACACAAAAAAAAAAAATCTAATTAATCCCAATAATCCTGATTATTCGACCATCCAAGACATTATAGAGGTCACCTCTCGAATCAAGTTTTAAAAATATAATAAAAAAATAAACACCAAATATAATATAAAAATTTAAAAAAATTAAACAATAAAAAATAAAATTATAAAACACAATTAATTAAGAAGAGAACTCGAAATAAAAAGGAATTATAATTATAAAAATAAAAATCAAATTTAATAGAAAAAATATAAAAAAAATTAATAATTAAATTAAAAATAAAAAAATTAAATTTAGTACAATTAAATAATTAAGAACTACTTTGTAACTAAAAGTTAAACATACCTTATGAGATTAAAAAGAGAAGAAAAAAAAAATTCGAAGCTTCTCCGTATGGAAGATGACGTGATGCTTTCAAGCACCGTCACAGGCCGCACCATCAAATTTTTTAATTATAAAAATATTAGAATATTCTTGACCCCACACGAGATAATTCCAAGGAAAAAAATGCGTCTTAACCTTAGGCAAGGCCTTCGAATGGCTCATCGGTTATTTTAATATAGATTGTTGCATTGTGCATAATTCATGGTAGAATACCGAAGAGTTTTGGTTTTATCTGTAATATAAGATGATTCAGGTACCTTACATCGGCATTATAGTATCTTCGGCAAGCAGCTGTGATGTGAGTAAGGGGAAAAAAAGAGGGGAAATCGATCAGCTTGGTATGCACACCAGTCATCACTGCTATCCTCCTCTGGACTAGAGGACTCCAGGGTGGTGGTGTTTGCATCTAGAGAAAAGCCTTTCAGAGCCCTGTATACATCTAAATATGAGTCCCAATACAAGTCAAAGATCTGTCTTGAATATCTGAAGAAGAATAAAATTGCTGTTATATGCATATAAATTGAAAGCAACACCTTCTGTCTATCTTAATGTTCTCCCAGATGATATAATCCTTGACGGGATGAGTTTAAACCATGATATTGACTGGGACTATGGTCTCTGCCCCCCAGTTCACATTTATGGACATCTGATACATTTCATTTGACCCCCAGCATACCATGAAATGCATTTGCTTGCGAGCTCATTCTGAAACAAACCAGCTATACAGCACAGAAAGTAGCTTGATTTGCATTATAACTCGGGCTACAGTAAATGGACTTCCCCAACCAAATCCATGGTCCTCGTGCTAGTTGAAGCTTTCACTTCATAAAGTTCCCTGGAATTATATCCGATGTCTTCCTCGTTGCAGTTCTATTTGGTCTGCAATGGCTGTAACAATCTCTGGCTTTCGTTTCGCTTCAATAGCACTGAAGAATCACAATCCAAATTCGAAGAACATGGTGCATCTGAGATTGTTATCAAATGTGTATTATAATTCAATTATCCTGAACATTGACAAAGATGATATCCTTACATCCTGGATATCCTTATATCCCGGTTAACAAATTCAACGGCTTCCTCCTGGTCTCCTCTTCCAAGTTTTTCAGACAGGCCTACACGCTGTCATTACTTGGGGACCAGATGTGCCTAGAAACCATGGTTGCTTTTTGGTCATTTCCACTCGCGATTGAAGAAACCTTATTGCTGAATAAGACCATGAGCATGCTTCAGTTTTCCATGTATTTGACATTTGCCTTGTTGATAAGGATTTCCATTTCTAAAAGACCAGGTAAAAGAAATCATTTTTGCAGGATAATGGGAGTTAAGTTCACTCAGGAGTTTACCCAGCAAATCTGCAAGAAGTTGCTTGATCATGGACCAAATCACTGATAACTAAAAGACTGCCTGAAGAAACATCATCCCCCAATTTTTCAGATTCCTGTGTGCCTTTTTTTTCTCTACTTGATTTGCAATAATTGCCAACCCCCTCTGATCTTAGAATTCAAGTTAATTGTTGTTCAAAGCGCTCAGCACATCTGAGCTCGACTTCGCATTCTTAATGTGATTCAACAATCTTTCTTGAATATCCAAGGAAATAATATCATTATCCCTAAGTAGGTCCATGAAATTCGTCAGTTTCCCCAAATCTTCCTCCACTTTCAAGTACCCCAAACAGTTAGCTAAAATTTCATTGCTTGGCTTCCACATTCGTCCAGAAACCACTACTGCTTTCTTCATTGCTTCCACGGCCTTCAGAGTTTGGCCATTCTGAAGATACCCTGTTGCCAAATGGTACCATGTTTTTGCATTAGGTTTCCCTCCTTTTGATATTGCCGTATCAATTAATGTTTCAGCCTTCTGCACGAGACCTTTTCTCGAATAGGCATCAATAAGGAAGTTTGGAATATGGATATCATAACAAGAATGATTCTGGAACTCCCACTCCTCAAAAATCGTTTCTGCATTTTCAAAGTCATCTAACTTCAATAGAGAGGTTATGATACTAATATATGCCTCTTTGTAAACCTTCTCATTTTTCTTGTAGAGTTCCCAAATTCTTAAGACTTCGTTTGTCTTCCCAGTTGCAGCATATAGGGTGATTAGAGAATCATATGCTGTTCCCCTTCTTTTACCTGTAATTAGTCTCTCAGATTTCTCCAGCATTTCCAGAGCCTTGTCAACAAGTCCAACTTTTATATATCCTTTTGCAGCAGCAGTGTACGAGGTCCAGTCCAAGAAAACGTTGGGATCAGATTCCATTTTTGCCAGAGTCTTCTCAATGCCTACAATGTCAGAAACAGATGCGTATGCACTCAGTTGTATGGAATGTGCAAATTTGTCACAGCCAGTACCATTTTGTTCCATTTCTTGCATCAGACTGTTGATTTTCTCAGGGTTTCCAGTCTGATAATAAAAATTAAGGATGACATTGTAAACCAACAATGTGTTGGCAAAACCTAGGCTCTTCATCTCCTGAACGACAGACTCAGCTTTTTCCGCCAATTTTTCTTTGGCATAGCAGTTGAGGAGTGCACTATAAACCTTTAGAACTTTTAAGTGTTGTGGAGTGTTATTGAAGAGCTTCTGTGCTTGTTCTATCCCATGAACCTTTGAGATCAAGTCCAGCTGAACGGCAACATCTTGTGATGCAAGTTCAAAGTACCCACTGTCAGTCATCCACGTTGAAATCTGGGAGAATTTTAATCAGACATGCTTGTCAGGAAATGAGATTGTGAAATAATAAAACAAAATTTTTTTTGAGAAATGAAAGAAAGAATCAGCTAAAAGTTTATCCATCAAGTTAAGTATAATGAACTTATTCCCCACGGGCCATAGAAGCTAGAATGGTACCATAGTTGAGCTTTTATGCGTCAATTGCCATGAAAGGCACAACAACAGGAAATAACGTGGAATTAATCCAGCATAAATTGCAGAAAAATTTCAAGCAGAATATCTTGATTGTTTTCTTGAATTAATATTACGATTACATATTACTTCCATAATGATATCCTGTGCTCTATCGATCTGCCTTTTGTAGGCGCACATCAGCAGCATAATTTAACATGCAATATCAAGCCATATTCGTCAGGACTGAAAATGTGTCCAAATATCAGTTCATGGACTCCGCCCACCCTGACTTCATCAACCAAGGAACATAAGCTCTCCGTGATAAGATTTTTTCTGTTATAAATCAGCCATAATCAACAAGTCTAGCAGGACCATATCATACCAAGAATGGGCCATTGACAGCAAGCTCAAAATGAATAATTAGACATTTGGGGCCAAATCAAAAACTTCAGAGTTCAGACAATATGTTTCTGTCCTTCATTATCGGTACCCCAAATACAAAAACAGAAAGCTATATATAAAAAATAGCAAACACTCATTAAGCAACCAAATTGGTTGCTCTCAAGAACCCACTGCGTTCAATCAAAACCAATTTCAGTATGCACGCATCACACACACACACACAAACATATATATATATATACACACACACCTCAAGAGCATGAGCATATCGTTTGTGGAACCGGAACTCCTTGATGAATTCACGGAGCTGATTTTTGTTGACGGGTTGTCCTTCAAGGACCCATTGATTGAGAAATAGTGAAATGGTGATCCTTTGATCTGCAAGTGACGATATTCTGTTGTACAGCGCGTTCATTGCATCTGTCCATGGCTTTTTTGTTCGTCCAGTTGGGGTTGTCGAGTACGAACCATTAATGATAAGTGGCTGTCCTCGAGGACCCATTACAGTGTTTCTGATGATCCTGTGGTGCAGTGTTTTAACGGTTAATGGAACAAGTTTCATCGTCTTGAAGACTGACATAGACATGGCTAGCTAGAGGGAGAGAGTGAGCCTGGTATTTAATGAATTATTTATTATTTTTTGAGGTGAGTGAGGTACTAAAGGTGTCTGCCATCGTTAAGATCAAGAAGAAATCTACGAGGGCTCTTGATTTTACTATTCATCCCCTCACAAGTCTTTGCGATTCGTACAGTAACTTGTTCTTTTCTTTTAATTTTTTTATCATTTTTTTTAATTTAGTAATTAGATATTGTATTTATTAGTGTTTGAATTTCCTTATTTCTTCTGATTTAATTTTAATAGGTTATCATGTTCTTTAAAAAGTGTCATTTTTGTGCATTTTACAACATAAATCAACATTACTATTTAGAACAGATGGAGAGTTTAGGGAACTAAAATTAAAAAGGATAAAAGATAAATAGCATTTTTAAAATAAAAAATAAATTTGTATCCAGAACTTCATTTTGTTTATTTCTATAAAAAAAAGATACAGAAAAGAGATAAAAATAGATGGTTGGTCAAATTTTATTTATAAAAAATAATTAAATTTGATATTAAAATATGTTTATTTCTATTAGCTAGTTTTATTTCCTGTGCTCCACTATGAGTTAAAGCAATGTTTTTAACGCAAAAAACAAATATGGGCGTTGTTAACGTCTTTTTATCATTAAAAAAAAATTAATCGCAAGCTTAATAGTTGATACATGCCTTAAAAAATATATATTATAAAGTATATGTACAAATAAATGCTAATGCATTTGATAATTTCAACTAAAAATGAAGTTGAAAATTTAATATAAAAATATATATTAAGATATATGATTTTATATTGGGGGGCTCTTTGAATTTTTTATTTAATCATTTAATAATAAAACACTTTTTAGAAAATAAATAATTTCAAGAACATTGTAAAAAATATAGTTCAATCCCTCCTTTCGTTATTAATATATTCCTTAAAAAAAAACATATCTTTGTTTTTTTTCATGCTTTCTTAATTTAATGAAAAAACAAATAGAATAAGATTAGATATGGACATTTTATTCTTAAAAAGAAAATTATTATCAAATTTACACATATCCTACTTATATATAATTATCCATCAAGGAATCAAGAATATCTCTGTAATTTTTTTATTTTTCTTAAAAGCAACAACATTATTTTTTTTATTAGGAGCATATTTTTCTAATAAAAAGAGCGATCATTAAAATAAAAATTTGTTAAAAATTTAAGCTATTTGAAATAATTTGAAAAAATATATTTTTCAACTCTAAACTCAATTTTTTTATTGATGCATATCGAGATTACTTTAATAAAAGCCTTTTTTTAATGGGAATAACTATTAAAAAAATTCATGATTGTCAAAGAAAGTTAAGAAAATATATATCAAAATAATGTGTTTATATTTTGTATGTTATTGAAGGCTAAAAAAATAACAATAGGTGATAAAATCATATTGAAAATCTATTTAAAAAAATTTTAAATCAAAATTTGATTTTAAGAAATATTAATGAGCAATTTATTATTGTTATTGTTGTTAATTAATTCATTATAAATTGTTTCTTGTTTTGTTTTGAATTATTTTTAAAATTGATTTTTTTTAAAATTTTATCCCTGTATATCTAGTATCATTTTATTTTATTTTTTTTATTAAAGTTGACTCTCATTCTTTTAATTGCTATTTCATTTATTTTGAAATATTTTTTTTGTTAATATATTTTTTTAATTTTATCTCTCGATATTTTTTTAATTTTAATTTTGTTAATTAGAAACTTGAATTCATGATTTATTAGGAATTTTTTTCTCATTCTCATTTAATTTTTATTTAATTATCATATAAGATCATGAAGTTCTTTTAAGAACACTAGAGAATATATTTCCATGAAATTGATAGTTTATTATTTATAGTTAATTAATGTAATTTTTTTAGTTTATTTTTTGTCATCCTCTATTTTTTTATTATATTATTAAATTAGCTGAATTTATTAAATAACATTAAATCAATAATATGAGTTTTAAATTTTTTAAACTAGAAATCATGGAGGCTTTGTATTTTAACCATGACAATGAAGATTTCACGATAAAAATAATTAAAAATTAAAAATAAATACTATAGTTAGATGAAAGAGTTCTAAATACTTGTTAACAGGACTCAATCTGAAAATCAAAACTTACTTGCCAGGAGTCATCAAATTTAACCTTTATGAAAATACTAGCACAACACATTTTCCATAATCGCTTGCCGATTGAGATCCTAGTGCCCCGAACATATAACCGTCCGGGGAGGACAATGTGGGCTAAAATTTAGAATCATTCTTCGAAGGTCCATGGGATGTGAAAAATAACCTCGAGGTACAGTGGAATTCTGATAATCAAGCAGAACCGTACCTTTTCACAATTATAATCATCACGCTCCATTTATCAACTTCCATCAAATCGAATGCCTCCAATATCAATTGGCATGATCCTTCCGTAAATAAAAGTCAATTAAGAACTGCAAATTCTGACACCATAAAATCTAGGGACTTTCCTAACTTCTCCAATTCTTCTACCCTTAGAAGTCATTGAAGCCACTCATCTGTCCTCCATCCAGAAACATCCTTGTCCTACAATAGGGAGAGGAGAGACCATTGCTGCTCCTTAAGTGTGTCAAGGATGAAGTCCTTGACCAAATAGTTCAACAAAATAATATTTATAGGTAAACACACTAGCGCTGTTGGCAGTATCCAGAGTTGAAGTCCTACAGGCCACTGCCGAGCTAGGCAATGTTATCATAAGCAAAGCTAAAACGCCGGATTTCCGAATCAGCAGTTGAACTAAGAAAGGATGGGTTTGGAATTCAAAGGGTGTAAAACAAAGGCCTCCACTCGGGAGACACATTAACAAGGCAGTTTCCTAAGATAACCAGACCCGTTTAGCTGAAAGAAGATTAGAGATAAACAACCAGCCATCGAAGGAAACCAAAAACCCAGCGAGTAAAGAGTAATGGAACTGAAGTTACTACATTGTTAACATTATAATGGAACTCCATACATAAAAAGAGTTACTCCTGCCGTCGTACAACAAACAAAACATAAGTATCATGTCTTGGCTGAAGATTCAAAACAAACAAACGACAAAAATTGTCCGAAAATAACAAAACTCCATTCCACCATTCTGAAAGAATTCCTCAACGGTTGGCCTTAGCAACTCTTTCAATCTCATCTTTCTTCTTAATGGCATAGCTGAAGATTAAAAAAAAAAAAAACTACTCAATAATGGCATAGCTGAAGGAAAAAAAACCTACTCGGTAAAAATACAGAAAAGCAATTATCAAAGAAAAAAAATCAAGGAGAAAGGAAGAACACCTGTTTGAGGAACCCTTGGCTGCATTGATAAGTTCATCAGCCAAGCATTCAGCTATGGTCTTGATGTTCCTGAAAGCTGCCTCACGAGCACCAGTGGTAAGGAGATACAAGGCCTGGTTTACACGCCTAAGAGGTGAAATATCAACAGCCTGACGTCTGACAACACCAGCTGAGCCAATACGAGTGGCATCTTCACGAGGCCCACTGTTATAAACCAACAAAAAATTTGCGAGGTGAACAGAAAGGGAGCAATAACGGAAAAATACCATGTCAAGATAAGAACACAATAAATACTAATCTTCCGCTGATAACTAACAGTGACCAATCTATAAGAAACAAAACTATGTACTTGATCACAAACCTGTTGACCACAGCATCGACAATAACTTGGATTGGGTTCTGATCAGTCAAAAGATGAATGATCTCCATGGCATGTTTGACAATGGTCACAGCCTTCAATTTTTTCCCATTGTTTCTGCCGTGCATCTGAAGAGAGTTTGTGAGCCTCTCAACAATTGGGCACTGGGCCTTCCTGAAACGCTTGACAGAGTATCTTCCAGCTGTATGGGGGACATATGTTGCGTGCTTAACTTGGACTCCGACATAGTCAGCAAGAGAAATGTCATTTACCTGACCACCAAAATAAAATCAAACCAAATCCAAATCTAAGGAGTAGCATTATACAGCCCAATAATTTATAAAGCAATTTCTAAGATGTTTAATCTATCAATTTCAGAGATCCCAGTGGCATCCATCAATTCCAAAAATCATGAATGAATTAGACATCAACTTAAGATGCAATTACTGATCAGAATGACCGAGACTACCAACTCAGCAAACAAAGCCATGAAATAGACAAGCTAAGATTTTCAAGACTCTGAAAATATGTACCCTTAAGACCCAATTAGCTACGAAAACAACTAACCAACAGGAGCCATCATCACTAATTAAAAGTGAACCAACTTCACCTGCAGCTCTACACACCATCAAAACCACAAAAACGTTACATGATTCCCCAACTACGAAATCTTTTAGTACAACTTTTTTATTTTATCTCATCAGTCTACCAAGGATTCTTCTAGTAATCCAATACACAAGAAAATAAAAGCAAAAACAATAGAAATCAATTACAGATCTCCTCAAATTTTACTACTTAGAAGATCACATTCACTAGGCAGTAAGCCCAACACGACCAAACATTCAAATCCTAGAAAAGATAGGTCAAATATAATTACTTCATAAATCAACCACGAATCGAATTACAGATCAGTTAATGGTAAGCCTATTAGGGAACAAGGAAAAATACATTAATATCATCGAAAGACCAGCGATTGAAGAGCTTGACATCGTAGATAGCCTGATTAGCTTCTGGGTTTGGTGGAGCCACCACAGCTGCTGCCATCTTTGCTGGTTACCTGCACAAACAAATACGTTCATAGAGGAAACGCTGTTTGTTATATTTTAAGAGATAGAGAAAGAGACTGTGAGTTGCAGACCTGGAAATCGAAGAGATAGATAGGCAAGCGGCACTGAGCTCTCGGTGCTGGGGATTACAGAAAAGCTAGAACAACCAAGGCTTTTAGCTATTTATAGCCGCGTCGAAATAGAATTAGGGTTTTGGTCAGGCGTGAAAGCGGGTGTGGGTTGAGGTATCTTGGGCTGTAGCTTGTTGGGCTTCTTCTTTGTATTTAATTAACTGGTTTAGTTTTTTAAGCTTAGTAATTAATATAAAAAAAAGATAACATTTCAGTAATATTGATGAATTAGGTGAAGATGCGCAAAGAGAGGGATCCGAACTCTTTGTAAGCAAAAGTCTCCATGATGTTCCAACGCAATAAAATGGAAAAACACCTACATCAAGAATTGAACTTGCGACGTCAAAATCACCCATCTCCTCAGCCACGTGGAATTGTCGGTCGCTTAAAGCAAATATTATATATTGGTTTATTGGCTCCGCCGAATATCAACTTAATTTTTTAAATATTAAAAAAATATTAATAACGTGAAATTTTTTAAACTATATTATTAAACTCGGTATAACAGGTAAATCTAAAATTTCACAACCTATCTTTTTATTTAACTTGAATTTCAAACTATATATTATATATAAATTGATTTAAATTAAATTAATTAATTTCATGGATTAAAATTCAATTTTAATAACTAGAAAAAACATAAATTAGTTAAATATGATAATTTTTTCACAAAAAACTATTGAGATTATAAAAAATTACACTTATCTTAGTCCCAAGTAAATCATATCATGGCCTCCACTAAATTTAATAATTTATTTTGTATAAAATATTTTTTAATTATATAATAAAAATATATGGTGAAGAATTTTGGCATCAATTCAAAAATAAAAACTTATTTAAAATAGTAATAATTTTTTTAAAAAAACATACAATTTATAATATCACATACTAAAACACTAAAACCCATTTTATTCAAAAACACACAAAACATCCCACCCGAATACTCTCGTTTACAGCCAAAATAAAAACCCAAAAAACTGTTACAAAAATCAAAACTCAACTCTATCCCAAAAACCTTTCGAGACTTTAATAGATACATCAAATAACACCTCTATGCTCAAGACTATCTTCCTCAATGGATACATCAAATAACACCTCAATCCAATTCAATAGCAATCTTTTTCATGGCTGAATCGTTATTAGCTCTGATGATTTCATCTCCTTCCTCTAAAATTCGAAGAATCCCTTTCTCTTCTCTCCAACCAAGGCATGAGAAATAGGAAAAATAAAACATCGAACCAGCTGAAATTTGCTACTGAATAGGCTGGCCATTAGTTTTCTGACTTTTATATTTTGGTCCCTTATCTTTTAATGTCTTTTTTTAATAATATTTGACAAAATAGAAATCAATTTAATTTAAAAGAATGAAATTGACGGGAAAAAATTGAAGACAAAAGAAAGAGTTTACAGTGATTGTCATCTGCGTTTTAGTATATGTTACAATAATTATAATAAATAAACCACCTAAATCAATCTCTCCACAACAGGATCATGTGCATCTTAAACAAAAAGTTCAAGCACTGTAACTCTAAAGAATCAGAGAACCACCAAAATGGCTTTCAAGGAACAAGGAATGGGGTTGAATGGAGAATAAATTGCAACAATAACTTTTTACTGCATCAAGCAAGCAGAGTAGTGCGACAAAGGCACATTGGACCCATATATCCCACAAGAAGGCAAAATTCCTCAGCAAGGTCGGTGCGTTGAAAATAATAAACAGAAAATACTCTGAAGCAAGGAAAAAAACATCAGGGAGCAACTCAAGAACCAAACTTTCAAGTCTTTTGACATCAACCACACAGAAAACACTTCTATATTTCAATTAAAAGAAAGCTCATGACACCATTGGTAGATCAGCGGAGTCTCCTTGCCTCCCTTTCAGACTCAAGCAAAGTAAGGACATCCCCTTCTCTCACAGGTCCCTTCACATTCCTCATGATGAACCGATTTGGATCATCAAGAAACTTGACTCTAACCTGAGTCACCTGCCCCCTCGATCCAGTCCTACCCATGATTTTCATCACAACCGCATGCTTAATCTGAGAATCCATCCTGCAAGAAACCAGGAGTTAGGCTAAGACGACCAAACTTGTACGAGGCAAGAATCCAGGTCAACGTTCATTACCGGATTCCATCCACCAGATAGAACAACAGTAAAGCAATGAGTTAAGAAAGAGCAACAACAAATTCCCATTGATAAAATAATTAAAAGGGAAGCAATCAAATCATCAGCCAACACAAAATAACCCAAATCCAGCACATGCCATGAAACATCGGCCATCTGACGTTGCGAAAGATATGTCTAACTATCAAGCTAGAACCACAACCTAAATTTCTTTTGTAAATAGAAAGCATGTAATATATCTAATACATTATGCATGGCATTACTCTTTGCCCCGCACAAAAACAAACAGTAAAAACCAAAAAAAAAATGAAAACTCAATTCATATAAAGCACCTTGAGATTTTTTACTACAGAATTTCCCAGAAACCAACCAGACCTACCTGCTTTATATGTATTTTCCCAGTAAAACATACAATACTTCAAAAACAAAAGAGAGAAGTGAATAACAAGATTGATTCCCTAAATCGTAAATACATGAACAAGAGATCGATTGACGTAGATACTTCAGGAGATCTACTGTGATCAAACCAGTCATCGACAAAGATTTAATGGCTAAAAAATACAAGAAAAAATGTAAGGAACCGCGGAGAAGGGAACCTCAGAGGAACGCAGCAGCCGCCTGTAGCTGGTTTTCTGGTTCTTGCAAAGTGGAAGGCAGAAAATACGAATGCCTAGAGTTAGGGTTGTGTTGTGAAGAGAAGGCTTAGTTTGGGGTATTTATGTAATTAGGAATTTAGGTTTAATAAATTGTTAAAAAATACCAATTCACAAAACGAAAAGGGATAATCGACAGCAGACCTATGCTATGGGAATATTGAGTTTGTTATGGATTAAATTTGTATATAATATTAAGATGTGTGATATTTTTTAAAAATAATTTTTTATTAAAAATATATTAAAATAAGACCTATGCTGTAGAAAGGGAATATTGTCATTTTTAGAGGATAAAATGTGATTTTTTATTTTTTTAGTTACAATTTAAGCACCATATTTTTTTTCGTCATAAACTCTCTTTATTGATTAAGATGTTAAATCTTTTTTCTCCTGTGTAAAAATAATTTATTTAAGCACGGTAGTTCTAAACCAACAAAAGCATATTAGATAAATGCAATATATTTATAAGTCGATAAACTTGCTTTATATATTCTTTTTAATTTTATTTTTTATATTTTTTCTTTTAATTTTTTTTAAAATATTTTTTTATTTTTAATTGATTGTCATAATTTGCTTTGATTTTTTATGAAATTATCACGGTCTTAAACAAATGTTTGGTTGATATATTTTTTTTGCAGATATTTATTTTTATTATTATATTTTTAAATAAAATATATTTTTTTTAAATATAATTCTTAAATTTAATAGAGTTCATCATTCGGATGGTAAGTTTTGAGAGTTAAGCTGTAAAGTCTGAGTCAATTCAATATATTATTATCTTAAATTTTTAAAAATTATTACCTTTAGATTTTTTAAAATTCAAACAATGCTTTTACCGATCTTCTAAGTTGTATTTAAATATGTTAAATCAACTGAGTCATGTAAAGTAAACTCTTATATAGGTTAATTTTAAATATGAGCTAAGCAAAGAATCAAATCAAAAAATTTAAATGTTTATTTGTTCAGTTTGGTTTAATAACAATGTGTTTAATTTTGATTAGGTCTGGTTTAATAACTATGTAAATTAACTTGTTTATCAATTTTATTTTTCAATATTTTGGTTGGTTTTGAATTGATTTTTATAATTTATTTTTATTTTTTTCTATATATTATCACAATTTTAAACATATATCATGATATTTGATTAGTGTTTAATTTTACAAGTACCTAATTTTATTATCATAATATTTTTTTTTAATTATTAAACTTAATAGAATTTATGATTTCAGTGGTGAATTTAATATGTTAAGTTACAAAGTCAAAATCAATCTAATATGTAATTATTTTATTATTAAAAAATATTATTTTAAATTTTTTTAAAATTAGGTCATATTTTTTACTAGTTCTTTGATTTGTTTTTAAACTCATGAAATCAATTGAATCATGTCATGGCAATTCTCCTAATGTTAAATAACTCTGTCATGTTTTATTACAATATTAAATAATTCCTAAGCCTAAACATTATTTTTTATAATTTTTGTTTTATCCAACCATAAATATAAAGCTGTCCAATAAACTTGTTAGCTTCTATTCAAGCAACTGGCAATAGAAAATTTAAAAGAACTTATTTTCAGTGAGGACTTGAGTACCATGAAAATCAAAAGGTAGAAAGAAAAAGGAAAACAACAGGTGTCCTGGGAGCAGATGAAGCTAGAGCAAAACATTACAATTGAAGAAAAAAAAGACAAGTAGCTTTCTAGAATTGGGGAGCAATTCACTATCACTAGTAACTGCCACCCTGTTTTTTTAATTGTTTTGTTAATTATATTATACTATGTACTAAAACATAACATAAAAATATTATACATTATTGTAAAATTTTATTTTTACTGTAGACATGACATCTTTTGTTCTTTAAACTTTCTTTTCTTTACAATTTTATTCTTATATATTATGTTCATAGTGTTTTATTTGTTATGATTTGCTTTTATTATTATTATTATTATTATTATATGATTTCAAGAATGCAAAGTGTTTTGAGAAAATCATGATAAAAGATTAATTTTATAAAATTAAATTTAATGTTATAGTTTTTTTTTTCTTCTAGAAAGTGCCAAAATAAACTAAAACGTAGTGCCCATGGTTCAAAAAGGCCTGGAGAACTTCAAATTGGTCCCTGAAGATTCAAATTATCCATTATTTGGTCCACATTATTTTACTCTGTTACCTTTCAATCTAAAACTTTATTTTTATTAATTTTCAGTTCCTGAAAGTTTAGTGAGATAGAAAGTCATCATAAAAGGATGAGAAGGGAGAATTTATCCAGCCAATCATGTTTTATTCGTTAAAAAATATCGATTATGATAATAAATTAATTAAAAAAAAAAGAGTTCAATAAAGATGACGGTTTTGCATTTAACCAAACTATAAAAAGTATATCGGAACTCGTGGAACCTGGTGACACGGTAATTTTCTGCAGCTCCTTTGCTTGAAGGGGCTGATCGCAGGATTCCCAGGTTCAGTTTTTAGGTTTGCGATCACTAGGTACATGTTTTGAGCTATGAAAGAAAATGTTTCTCCTGAAAAAGCTGGAAGGCTAGGACTGACTTCACATTCTCCCTCACAAGACGAGATGTCCCTCGTCCTCCCTGCCTAATGGTATTTTAGATGTTGCAGATGACTTCAAGAAACCTTAAGAATGATATAGAAACCCTTTGTCTCAAATGTTGGGACAGCAAAGTGCCTGCTTAACCCTTTCTTTTTCATTTCATTTTTGCGTGTCTACAGAAGAGAGGTGTTGATAATGGCGTATACAAAGAATGCCCTCTATCATTTCTATTCTATCCCAGTAAGTAAGCAAAAGAAAAATTCTTGATCCAACAGTGTCTAAAGATTTGCTGTTTGTGAAAATAACTCCTGGTCTGGAGCAAGGGGACTTCTGCATGATGTTTCTTTAAATAATGAAACTTGTGTCAAAACCATTGGTGATGAAAACTTCGGGCTAAGCCGAGGTGCGGTCCGTGGTGATGAGTTACCACTTCTTGTTCTTGGCGACAAATTTGCATTCTCTAAAACCCGGAATCGAAGCTCCGATGGATAATCCCTCATGCATCCTATCCGTGGCCCTGCACCAGTAGTCCATTTAGATGATGGTAATTGCTTCGCCAATTGATATGAATGCATTCCTTTATGAGAATCTATCCTTTGGAGGATTTTTTCTTTGGGGACGGGCTCCTCATTTTCTTCTTCGTCATCTTCGTCAAACAAGTTCAGTTTAGTAATCATGAAATCTTCCTCCGTCAAAAATGAATCGCCTGCCGTTTCATAGCCATCTTCTCCAGAAGAATCAGGATCTTCAGCCTGGCAGCTTGGTCCAAGTTGTTCTGTTTTGAAAGTGTCAAGCACATCTCCTCTTGTTGGTATTTCAAGTACAGTAATTTTAAATTGGAATCCACGTGACAACTTTGATGTGTGCAGATTAGCATTTTCTGCCACATTAGAATCTTGTTTCCTTGAAATTCTGTTCTCTAGAGCCAAGACTTCAACATTTGTTGCTTTGGTGTCTTCAAGTAAATCTGCATCAGGTTGGTCTCGGAGGCTACCACGAATGTCCTTTTTTATAACAGATTCATCTTCTTCATCAATTGGGCTTTCCTGAATATATAAGAGAAGAAGAGAAGTGCATCAATGATTCACCACTACAGTTCCGAAAATGCATAAATGACAGCTTGGAAAGTAATAACCGATCTGCTATGAACCCTGGAGCACAAAGTTTCCACATGAAAGAAAGGCGTGAGCCTTTGGCTTCCTACAGAGGTGAAATTGTCACCAATGTCAATTGTAGAGACCACCATATTCAGAACAACCCTAATTCATGGGAAATGGTACTAATTTGGATGCTGTCAGCTGATAGTGTACTGTTGAAAAATCTTTGTTTCGCGGGGTTTGTAGCAGATGCTAACTTCATTGGTGTTACTGAGAGCAAACTTAATAGTTTATTACCTTTACATCGGTTAGATCTACGTTGTGTTCCCTGAGGAATGACATGAATGCCTGGAAGTTTTCTTCTGTTGGGAGATAATGGCCGCTGTGAGGCCAAACTGCCTGCCAAATCGAGAGAACTTTATAAATATATAGAGAAAGTTAAATTAGGCAGAAAGGAGGAAATTCGTGAAGCTACCAAAGACAGTTTCTATGCTACCTTGAGAACACCATCTTCCACGACTAATCTTCCAGCAGATAGAGTGGCTCCACCAGCCAAGAAACTTGAATGTTGAAACGTTCCCTTGATCTTCAGACCAACATACAAGGTCTTTGATGTACTGAGAACAAAAATCCATTTGGCATCCTTCGGTCCTTCTATTGTATGGAGAAGTTTCCCACTTTGTTTATATAATAATCTCCCATTCTGCACCGATACTTCAAAAGCTTCTCTTTCAGCCTGAAAGATGGACACAGTACTTGTAAGCAGATTTTAATAGATGGGTAAGCCAAAAAAGATGGCCGAATATATAAAAATATTGACGTTCCAATCAAAGTTTCTGGCTTTGGAATAGATTTCAAATTGAAGCAGAAAACTGATGTAACTATACCAACCACCAGATTTTGCAAGTCCTCTCATGACTATTAGAATAAAAGATAGATAATAAGTGATGATACTTACAGGACCAAGATATTTGATGCATTGTTGTTGAAGCTTTGATCTAGGACATCTATCAAGGTTCACTTCTTTCCCAGCTCCAATATCGAGCCTGCAAGTTTAAGAGTTTGAGATCAACTGTGAATAATGTCTTTCCTGGAGCAAAGATGACATTGTCGTATGCAAGTCTTCAATTTCAAGAAAATTTACCAATAGAAGAAAGGCTGTGTGCTCTGGCAATGAAGCCAATTGACATAATAAAATTGAAGGTTATGTCCATAACGATGCCGTGGATCAATCTATTAAAGAGAGAGAATAAGATCAATATGAGGTAAAGTAAACCAGTATCTCCGTTCCAAAGTTCTATTTCAAGACTGTAACTTACTGCCTCTAGCCAATGCAGTAAAGCTAGCTTCCGAGCCTTTGCATCCTTCGACAAACCTTTTCCTACCTGCAAAGGATAAAAATTCCGGTACTTAGAAATTCTGTACAATAAATTCGATAACACACACACACACACACATCAATTTCTTTGGAACGAACCTTAGCAGCTCGCATTCTTGCTCTGGACCAACGTGAAATTGCAGTCTCAGGTTTCTCAATATCAAAAAAAGATATGGAGCTTCTCTTGAGCTCTGCAAATTCCAACAACTTCCACCTACAAAACATATCACAAGAACATTAATCTTCGAAAAGGAGATATCCTACAACAAAAAATTCAGAGAGAAACCTTTTGGAATATGTGTGTGTGTGTGTTTACACAGAGAGGAAAGCGAAAGAAAGATTTGTGTTCATGAAATAGATACAAAAGGAATTGCAGCTATAGACTAATGCCAACCATCTCTGCTCGACAACAACAGCACAATCAGCCAGCTGCCTCCTGGTTCTGAAGCTTTTATACACTTTCTGCAATGTCACCGCGGCCTGGTGTCTTTGGTTCCCTGACTCAAGCAATGACAAGTGAAGTTTTTTGTCAGGCAAGCTATCTGTCCTTGTCAACTGATTACCCTTTTCTCCAACTTGAGGACTGATGACTGATCTAGCGAGCACATCCATATCCGAGGCAGTACTTTTGAAGGAGAATGTGGTACTGAATTCCCTCTCCTTGAAGCTAAGGCATTCTTCAAGTATCATCTCTCCTGAAACATATGATCTCATGGAATGAGTTTCTGAATCACAGACATTAAAACCGACAGATTGCGAAGCAGTCCCAAAACTAATTGATCTAATAAGAACAGTGTCGAAAGGACTATCCAATTCATCGAATTCAGCAAGGGCACATGAGAAGGCCATTCCCATTTTAGGAAAGGAAACACAGGTATCTCTCTCAAACTCCAAACAAACAAGAGCTATGGATCTCAATAAGTGTTAGAAAATAAGCAAAACAAGGAGAATTGATTCAAAATAAAAATACATGGGACTAAAGGCATGGAATGTTAGAGATATCAAGACCCATTTTTATTTTTATTTTTATTTTTGCGTTCTCAAATGTTCACCCACGCCTTTAATTAAGGAAAAAGAAAAACAGAGAGAGAGAGTTCATAAACACCATTTTTTCTACTTCTTCTCTAGACTGCTATTGACAGAGGCAGCGGTGGCCAATATATAACAAATTCCAAGGTTGGAGGCGAAAAGAAGTGGAAGCTTTCAGATTAAACAGACAAAGAGCGAAGCTTTAGCCCAGTACACTGGAAAGGAAACAAAATAAACATTCAGCTACGTTCCATGGCCCCCCATTATCATTAAAACGATATAAACAGGAAAAATCCATAATAAAAAAATATCAGGGCAAGTTTCATACAAAGAAAATGTCCATAATGTCCCATTTCCTAACCTTAACAAACAAAAACAACAGTCTTAAAAAAACAATGAATCAAAGTACATAGACAACAGCATAAGAACGAAATGAAGGGAACGTTGCAGGGTTACCTCTATCTGAGGCAGGACAGAGTAACAAAAAAATCTTTTGCAAGACGGGGAGAACTATGAATGTTAAAGAGAAAGGAGGGATAATTAAAGATGGGAGATTTGGTAAGAAACGTGAGAGGGAGCGAACAATGTGGGGTTTGTTAATGATTTAAGCAGGTTCCAAGGACTGTTTACAGAATGGCTCTTTCTCTTGCTTTGTCGAAGGAATTTGTTGTGTTTGTTCTTTCAATGCTAGCCAAATTAATAGGTTGGCTTCCTGTGCTATTCTTGCAATGCAAATCAGTGAGGTTTATATATATAGAGAGAAAAAAAAAAAAAACAGCAAAAGAGATGCAGAGCTATGGGAGTCACAGCACAGGTAGACGTATTCCAACCATGTGTGCTGACTTCAAACCACTTTTTTTTTTTTAACAACTTATATTTTATTCTCTCCTTTTCGAATATAAAGTATGTTTTGAGTATTTTTTTTATTCATTCCTTCTCTTAATATTATTTGTGTGGTTTAAAAGAGTTTAGAATGCCATAGATTTAATAATATATTTTACCTAATATAATTGGATTTAATTATTAATTAAACTCACGGTAATATGAATAAAATGATGTTTTAAATCTAATATATTTGTATTCAACTAGTAAATAAATATAAAATAATATGAGTCGAGTAAGTTGTTAATTCTAGATCTTAAGCCTATTTTAATTAATTTTTGTATTCATTTATTCTTTTTAATATTTTCAATTTTGGACTAAAATGATTTTTTTTTAATTTTTAGCTTCATTATTTTTATTTTACTTGTAAAAGGGGATGAGATCAGCCTGAAACGAATGAATTATATGATATTGTATGCATATCATATTAACAATATATTGGTATAAAAAATGATTTTAGGAACTAATTTAATTCACAATTCCATTTGAGTAATCAGAACGTGGGGTATTATTATTGTGGAAGGAGATTGATATAAAGATTTTTATTTTTTATTTTTTTTTTAATTGTTACGTTTCTCAAAATTGGGTTCAAGGAATTGGCCGGCTAAATTAATCACGCCAATTACCTACCATTTTTAATTGTAAAGCCAATACCCTGCTTCAATTAAGTGCATTAATGTGAAGAAAAATTAATAGATATATTTTCTTGATTAATTGCAACGTTTCTAAAAATGGTGCTCAAGGAATTGGTCAACCCTAAACCAATCAAGTCAATTACCTACCATTATCAATTGTAATGTCGATTGCCTTGCTTATTTTAGTGCTAGAAGCACCAAATTTGTATTCCAAATTCCAAGCCAAGTCATTGTTTATAGTAATTCTCACACACCAATTCATTGTTTGTGGTACTTCTCACACGCCAAGTGATGCCAGTAGAAGATTGCATTTGATAGGGATTCGGAGATATCAAAAGGCTGATGTGACTCGCGTGGAGTTAAGAGAAGCCTACCGACCATGACCACCTGAATGTTTAGTGTCTTTTTCTGAGAATGATATGGCAGTTTTGAATCACCTTCCATTTTGATTTTTGATTTTTTAATTTTTATTTAAATATTTTTAACACATAGATGTCAAAAATAATTTATAGAAATTTAAAAAATATTTTAATAAATTTTCATTTAAAACAATACTTTAAAAAATAATCTCTGCTGCACTCTTATAAACACTTCTTTAATCATCTACGTGCTATTTATACCACTATCTTGCGGGGCATTTTTCCTAGCAAGTTCCTCGAATTCTTATTCGGTGTAAAGAAACTTTCAAACTCGAAAGTCCCAAGGCCATTCATGAGGATTTAAAGAAAGAAAGGCAGAGAGAGCTGCTCCCATCTGCGAGCAGAAAGGAAGCAAATTAATACTAATAAGTAATTCTAATAAAAATTAGCAAAAAAAAAAATGGTGTCGGAAAGTTTTAGCTCCACCGTCACAGTACGCAGATTAATGGTACCCTAAAGTACATCTTTCATCGAAACCTCGATCGCCACGATTAGTGCTATCTCCTGCCCTTGTCGCATTATGTTGAGGCAGCTGCCACTCTCCGAGAACTTGCGAGTTGCTCCGAGTGAGAGTGTATCCACGCGACACTTGGAAGCGTGGAAGCTATTGTTGCTCAAAGTCAAACAACGTAGACATGTGATGATATACAGCTGCTTCTCGGGATCCATGCAACAGCTGTGGTACCGTTTATTTACGGATACTCAATTCAGAGACACGTTTTTTTTTTTAATTTAGAAAGTTAAAAAAGAAAAATAAGAATGATAGAAATATTAAGAAAAATAATATAATTTGAATACTTAAATGTTATATCTGCCACCAAAAAAATATCCAGTGCAATTTTTTTTAGCTTCTCAATTCATTTTAACAAATAACCAACCCAATAATTTATAAATTATAAACACTCTCATCTTCTCAACACAATTAAAAAATTAATAAATTTCACAAGTCATTAAAATTAACAATTAATATTTATTATAACAGTAAAATATATAATCAAATTACATTAAAGAATTATCTTAATTTATAGACATGTCTAAAATGTTAGTGATGCTAATAAATAAATAGAGTGTGTGCATAAACATTCATAATCTACTTTGTTTAACTCGATAACAAATCTATGGTACTACAATTATCTTAACTCGTAAATAACTTAAGATATTTTGCCTCCTTAAACTCCTTAAATCCATCAATAAAAATGATAATAGATATTCACACGTCAAGATTTTCTATATTTATATCCTAGTTGTTACACATCAGATAAAAAAATTTAGATATTCTTGCCCTAATTATTGAATTTTCATGTATCTATACAACTATTTATCATTTGATTATTATTTAATATATATATATATATTGAATTTGATTGGGTTAAGTTGAGTCATATTTGACAATATTTATATTTTATCCATTACCGCTGGAATAGAATAATTATCCAAAAAAAACTCTACTCATTCAGATTATACGAGTATTCATCATGTTTAGATTAAATTGCCATGCATTTCCACCATACACATAAAATTAAGCATATTATTGGTTAGGACAGAAATTATTACTCTCTAAGCCTCTTATAATAAGTAATCTTTTATAATAAGTAATACATCTAATAAATACATTAAAAAATAATTTTAATTCATCATTTATAATAACAATTTAGATAGCTTGACAAGAGATATATGTAATACAACAATTAAACATTCACAACTTCCTTCATTACAAGTAGCATTGATGCCGGTATAGAAAATGTTACCACCATAAAAATATAGCATTTCAATGTCGCAAGACATTATGTTAAACAACATAATGAAATCCTAGCTTAATTTAGTAATATAATAAATTAATCAAGATAGATAATTTCAATAAAAAATTCATTAAAAAAAACCTCTAATCATAACATGGTTGGTAAAAACTCAAATTTATTAATTTTTTAAATAAATAATGAAATTATCAACTTAATTTATATATTTCATTACTAATCAACATATTTTTTTCAAACCAATTTCAATAAAATTCCTAATTTCACCTTAAAAATCCTAATCCTAATCCACAATTAATAACAACTCAAAATCATTTATTTTCATCACAAATAACAAAATTAACAACTCAAATTAATTAATGTGTTTTATAGCTAATTAACACAATTTAAACCTAATTCATAAAAATCTATTTTTTTTATAAAAAAAACACCCTAGTTCTAAACGTTAAAATAATCAACATCAACAATTAACACAAATTAGCCCAAATCCTATTAAATTGATAGAGGATAAGTGTCTACTATACCTCCAAGTTTTGAATATAGGTGGCAACGGCGCGGCTAAGATTGCAAGGATAGAGATGGGTGGTGTCGTGTTGACAGAAAGGATGTCTTGGGATGGAAAGAGAGGAGAAGGATATGGGTGGAGACAGGCCACGGGTGGCGGTGGCGGTGGCGGCTAGGAGGAGAAGGGAAATAAGAAAGAAAATAAATGTAAAGTTTTAATTTGTTTTAAGTCCCATCCGACTCATGACTTGCATATGAGGCATGTAATTCGCAAGGTATACATATTACTTGTTATTTGTTAAATTGTGGTATTTTTTAAAATATTTGTTTGACAGTGTTGTTTTTTTTAGTTTTTGCTAAATTATATAAAAAAAAACTGGAGATACAAAGTAGCATTATTTTTAATATGGATTTTAAGATTTGTTGTAAAAATTAATTTACAGTTCTCAGAGTTAAGAATTGAGGAGCTCACTGAATGCAAAGATAAGGCAAATTTTGGAACATTATATCATGATGGATAGGACGTATCTCAATATATATATATATATATAGACATATATATATTGGAAAATCATTAAATTGCAAAATAAATAAACAAAACTCCAAACAAAGTGAAGCTGGAAAGCATGATGGAAAGGCAAGGACATAGAAAAATGATAAAACAACATGAACAAGTCCTAATAGAGACATGCAGCGTGCCAGAGGGTTGGATTTGAGGTAACGTAGACAGCTTTATGTGCTTCCACTCATTTTGACAGAACGCCAATCAGAGACTTTAGCAGAAAGCAAGCACCGACGTCGCCTTTCAGTCTCTCAGTGGTTAGTAAAAAAAATAAAGAAAATTACAAATATCAAATCATGAGAAAATTTAATTAGATTGATTAGATTTTAAAAAAAATTGAATGATTTAATTTAATTTTATAAATTTAAAACCGAAAAAACTAAATCTAACCCGGATAAAAAAACCCAAGTAAAAAAAAAATCCAAGTCAAATAAAAAAAACGAGCCCATCTAGAGAAAAAATGGTATTTCTCTATGGCTGTAAAGCTCTCTGCTAGGTCAGAGTCCTGGCACAACAATTTAATTGTTGCTGCAAAGTCCCTTCTGGACGGCAACCCTGGCGTTTAAAGTCGTTTGCTGCCTTTAAAACTGGACCAGAGAGCACATATCGAGGAAGGAGTCTCCAGCGTGGTCAACATTCTAAATAGATGGAAAGACTGATTCCTTTGATCTTTAAATGAAAATGGAAAAAATCCCAAGATCAAGGTGTGGATGCATCCAATCCGTCAAGCCCAGATGCTTAAGGCGACTCCGGTACGTCAATGAAGCTCCTTTCTGTAAAAATCAAACCACAAATGGTTTGAGGCGAAGTCAAAAATAATGTCAGATGATGTTAATGAAGGCAGCGTGTGACATGGTGCCGTTATGGTCATAGTTAATTAATTATATCCACACCATACCTATTCATGGATTAGTTAATTAATTAATTTTATCTCGTCATTCTGCGAGTGTTGGGGGGTTTTAGTGCAAGGCTACAAAGTACAAACTTTTTATTCCTCACACATCTGGAATTCTCCTCTTATACAAGGAAGCGAGATAATATTTACTATTCTATTTAACCGTGGGCTTTGTCGTGACCAAATATTTTTAAAAAACATTAAAATAGAAACTAAGAGTTTGAGAATTTTTTGAAATACTATTAAACCTGGATGAAATAATAAATCTTAAAATTTTTTGTGTTAAATTTTTTAAAAAAATCAATTTGAATCTAACCAAAACCAAGCCAATTTAAAATGGTTTTTGTTATTTTTTTTATAAAAATCAGATTGAACTGAAAACGATCACCCCTAACTCGAATTATTATATGAAATTGTATTAAATTGATTAAAATCTAATTTTTTAATTTAAAATTATTTTTTAATATTTTTAAATAATTTTGGTATATTGATATAAAAAAATATTTTTTATATATTTTGAAAAAAAAAATTTTAAAAGTAATTATAATCGCACAATGTTGTTGCATGGAAGTGATAAGTGGTGTGTCAAAGCAGTCATATCTACGCAGCCAAGTCTTTGAATTCTATCTAATCTTTTTTTATTTTTGATTTACGTGTGGTGTCCGAGTCAGCTTATGCGCACCATGACTAATTCACACGGCCCACTGAACATCCTGCAAACCCAATGAACAGGTAAGGCACCGCAGAGGTGATAGACGTGCATGGTAAGGTTCGAATCCCAGATGCAGAGGAAGGGAACAAGCCCCTCCCACCGCTGTGCAAATTCTATCTGATCTTTATAATATAAGTGATAAACATTGATTTAAATTGACAATAATTAAATACGTGTTCTATGGGTTTTGAATTGATGCGGTGGCCAAGGCATTGGTGATCAATGTAATTTGCTTTTATTTATTCTATATATAAAATAAATGTGAGACATAGATGTTGTATTCAACGTGAAATGATAATTCATGATATATTTTATATTAAAATATAATTTTAAATATATATATATATATATATTTTATCATTATGTCTTTTAGAATATGTTTCATATTGTAATAATATTTATTTTTAAAGTATTTTTTGCTTATAAATATATTTAAATAAAATTTTATTTTTATAATTTTTTTCAAAAATATTTGTAATAACAATATATTAAAATGATTGAAAAATATAAAATATATTTTTTAAAAAGTTAAAAGTTTTTTTTAAAAAAAAAAACCAGCTACTTTGCCAAACTCTTACTTTTAATATTTAGAATATCAAGTATACAGGCCATAAAGAGTTAATTTTAAGCAAAGATTTTCATATTTCTTTTTAAAAAAGTCTCATTAGGAGTTACATTATCTAATTCATGAGGATGAAGTGGACAAAATCTTCTTAGTTAATAATCTTAGCACATTTGTCTATTTATAGGTCAGCATATATTCAAGTAATTAATTAGTTATTTATTTAAAATATATATAAGCTAGTTAGCTTAATAAATAACTTAGTTCACTTTTACTCGATTTAAAACTATTTTTAATATTAAAATGCAGCAACAACCGTTCTTGAATACTTTTGAATCCAACATTTGATATTGTTTGCTGTCAAATCAGTTTTTCTTTTTATAAGAAGTGGGCTTTAACTTTTAACGTGGATTGTGGAATACTTGCACAAGATTTGATAGAAGGTCATCAGGCAAGACGAACCCTGAATTTCCCACAAGGACTTGGTCACGGGCTAGATACTTTTACTTCCATCAGAGATTAAATATTCTTCCGCAAGGACTCTGTCATTTCCTTGAATTTTCAGTTTCAATGTGTTTGATTTGATAATTGAGAAAGTGGAAGAGCTAAAATAATGAAGGATTGAATCTGTTCAAAGGCATAGATTGTGTCAAAATCTTAGAAGATTCTGCCTGGAATTCTCAAGAAATACAGTCCCTGCTTCTAGGTTGGACGTCATAGCGCGTTCAGAACTTCAGATTCTTATTTTATTGCCATATGTCCGTTTCTCCAGCAGCCTTCAGCTCATGATGTGGAGGACAGAGCAACGATAAGAAACTAGGCTTCGGCTTCTCCATCAACCCTTAGCCCTATTTGAACAGCCGAGCTTTAGCTATCATGCTGTGGGTTTAACCCTCCATCCACGGGATGGCACAGAAACTCCCTCTCTCTATCTCTCTCTCTCTAACTGTATGGCTATTTTTTTTAATAGTAGGTGCTTATGGTGGGTGAATTACACCACACACCCTTGAAATATTTTTTCTATTTTTCGGGTTGTATTTTAACTTTCACTGGAAATCTAGTGATTGATTGCTTTGTTGACTGCGCAAGGCTGTTCAAGACTGTTAATCATATGGAATGTAACTAGTCTGTAAAAACTCGTGTTCTTAGTCACAGATCATACTATAAGAAGTCGTGATTATGGGGGTAACACCTCTCGGAGGAGGTGTTCAGCTCTTCTTTTCTGAATTTGAAACATCATTTGGCTTTGTGGTGGATGCAAGGGAATACGATTGTTTATCATGTAGCTTTATATAATAAACGTGGGAAGCATATTTGACAATCTGAACGAAACGCTTGAAATTATACCATTTTTTTTCCTATTAAAGCAAAATTTTGGTAGCTCGGACGAAACTGCGAGTCGACCTTCTATTTGGCAGTTATTAGACAGGAGAGAACCATCATACATTAATGATTCTTCGTGCGGATTAAATCACAGAAATTGTCTTGCTTCTGGAGACCAGCCAGAGTGAACTGCTAAAGAATGATGTGCAGATGTTTTTTACCTATAATAATGATGTGCAAAACGGATGACTCAAGCGGCAATGAGGAGCACGATTTCCTGAGAATCAGCTTTTGATGTTCAAAAGGACTAGGATGGTTCCACAGTGCTTGGGATTTAATGAAAGCAAAAACAATTTTTCAGCATGGCAGAAGTGTATTAGGTGTCAACTTGCATCCCAGCTTCCTTTCATGCAAGCCCCTAAATTTGAATGCTCGACAGTTCTTCACCAATTTATGGTCTCATTGGACTTTTCACTGCCAATTTTGTCTACCTCAGTCGTTTCTTCACCACCCTTGTTGAAAGCTTCAATGGGTTCTTCACTACTGTTCTCTCCAGCCTTGTTGGGTTCTTCACTAACCTTTTCAGCAGCTTTAACTTCCACGGGCCCAAGCTTTGCTTCAACATCCTTGACTTTGAGGATTAGAGATCTCGCATCCCTAGCATCTGCTAGTCGACCAGAGGATGACTGTCATAAAACATGAAAAATGTTGCTGCCGGTTAAGTATTGCCAGGAATTTTACATGCCACATTTGACGAATACAATAAAAGAAAACAAATCGTGTACTTCGTTGCAGTAGGTGTTCCATGATCAAAATAAATTTCATCATGCAGTTCCCTCGTAACATATCAAACCCACTGATGAACAACAAGCAAAAAATCCATATACCAAAGTAGCTTGGAAAATAACAGCATCTGCCACACGACCCTACCCAGTGTGGAAAAGCTCTAAACAACAAAAACAACCAATTCTCAAAAGCTTTAAGCATTGATCCAACAAATGTTAAAAATTATGCATGAGCGTGGAAATGCAAACCTCGATTCATGTCCTCAAGTCCATTCACAAGGCCAGACCGGGTAAGGCTTTGCTTAAAGACATGCGTTCAAAAACTAATATAGCAACTAGTGGCAGTACAAGTTAGTGTATACAGCCATTCAAGATTTGTCGTAGTGACAAAGAGGAATGACAAAGGTTCTTGATCATGCCTTTTGAGTTAATAATGAAACAAAAACGTGGGAAGCTACCGCAAAGCACCATGGATGTTCAAAAATTGTATAAGAAAAACAGCATATAATCAACTAAGACTCACCTCCACTATTTGGTCAACACGTTTTTTTAGATCTTCCTCTGATCCTCCCTTGTGAATACTTTTGAGAGTATATAGCACGTGTGAATGGAGATTGTCGGAACGATGTTGCTGAATTATAGAATGAGGCATGGTGGACTGACAACCCACTGCATAGAAAGGACAGCTCACAATCTTCATAGGACAGACAGTTATGCAGTGCCGATCCATTTCACGTCTCATGATGTTTTCTGAGCACTGCTGCTCACATGGGATTATTTTGAATGGACAAGCTGAGTCATGCTTCTCCAAATGGCTTGCACAAAATACTGTTGAGCACCCGTCATTTGTGCAGTTCATGGTCCTAAATCCACAGTGGACAACATGTTCAACAAGCTCTTCGGCAGTGTTGAACTTCTTATCACAATGAAAAATGTTCTTGAAGTCAACATTCTTAACCAAAATCTGTGCAACTGCTTCTCTCCTGTCCAACAACCAAAACCCATTTATTTCCATCTCTTGCACGAAATCATCTATTTTATCTTCTCTCTTTTCACTCAGTAACCATCCTGAAACCCGACTAAACAAATTCCTTTTCAAACTCGCAAAGTCATCAACCATGTTAGAAATGATATCATATGGATGGCCGGACACCTCCCTATATAGATCACCTTCTAGAACAACTGATTCCGCAACAAAACTTTCACTTCTCTGGGTCAGATAATCAACCATTTCTTTCCTAATATCAGAAGCCACGGAACCAGGGTTCCTAAACATATCCCCAGTTGTGTTATCAACACAAGCCGAGGATAATCCAGGGAGAAAAGCTTGAGCTATCTTGCGAACTATTTCTGTGTCATAGAGCTCACAATGAAATGTGAGTCCTCTTTCTTTCTCATCTTCTCGCACAAGCTCCACGTCATTGATAGAAAGATCCATGCTTATGATTTCACCTACATTAAAGTTCATTCCACAAAACATGAATTAAAGCCAATAAACTATCATACCCACCCACCAATCAGTACCAAACTAATGTTAAAATGCTAGAATCAATATCATGTTTAATTTCAAGCAATCAAATGTGAATTTCTGCAAATCTCCTTGTAAAATTGTTGGCATTTGAGAAAGACACAAACTTTACCACTTGAAAAACAAAAAAAAATCCCATTAAAAAACCCTTCACACTATTGTCAAATCACCTCTTCTTTCTTTAAAATCTATGCATAAATCCTTAATGTACTTTTCGTGATGAGTTGAGAAGAAAAAACATCAAGAATTTTACCACATGCACAGTAAGATACTTCGAAGAATACAAAAGGCTAGAATTTGCATTTACCTGGATTTATTTTCCAAATATGATGCTTTAGAGATCTGAACAGAGAAAATCACCAAATGGGATCTTAAAATTTTAGGAGATTTTCTCCATCTGTCTATTTTTAGCACCGTATGTGGCAGAGTTTTTAGCCCTCTCCCTCTCCCTCCCCCTTCCCCTCCCCCTCCTTTTCTCTTTTTTTATATACGTTGTTAACTGTTATAAACGATCCTTTAGTTGTTGACCATGGATTTATTAATTGACTATTATACCCCTCAATATTAAGCTATAAAGGCCAATCCTCTTGGGTTGCTTTCCATAAAAAGCAAGGCATTAGGGACATTTCCTATCACGGGAGCATGCGAGTGGACGATCTAAATTGAAATTGAATAAATTAAAATCCAGGTGAATTTTCTCCATAACATTTTTACTAGTATTTTTCTCGGCAACCGAACAGGAATTGGGGGTTTTCAGAGAAACTTTTTCGAAGAATAAATTTTTTTTGTGGTGCTTTTTGGTTGAGTAGAGTAGAGTTCGGCAATGGCAACAGCTACATTTCCACCACCGCCACCGTTTTACAGACTGTACAAAGATTATATTGAAAACCCTAGATCAGCTCCAGAACCTCCTCCTCCTATTGAAGGCACTTATGTGTGTTTTGCTAGCAATTACACTGTAATCTCTCTTTCCCTCTCATTTTTCTCGAATTTTTTGCTCCAGTTTTGGAATTGCTTCGAAAGGGAATGAAAAAGAAGGTGATTTTGGTGTTTATGGAGATTTTGGTGTTCCAGTTTTGCACATTGTGTGTGTGTGCCTAGAGAATTTCCTGGTTTCTATATTTTTGGGAATTAGGGTTTCTTATTGGTGGTTTCATTTTGTTGTTTTATTTTAGACTGATGATGTGCTTCCAAGCTTAGAAGAGCAGGGAGTGCGACAACTGTACCCAAAAGGACCAAATGTTGGTATGTTTTACATCTACTTCAATGCTGTTTGATTGTATTTTTTTTTATGAAAGTACACAATAATAATGATACGATTGAGGAATTTTAATGCATGCTGTATTTGCGAAATATTGTCTGTTTTCGTTTTTAATTAAAAAGATTTTTCCATTGAAGGTTGAGAGCTTGTAAGGCCACTAGGTGAATGTTAGGCCATTAGTTTGATCATTGCGAGACGGAATCTTTTCATGGCTGTTTGAGTGACTTATATGGAGTTTTGATGCTAAAAACTTACGCCTAGAAAGCAACTGCATAGCGCATAACCATTCTATATTGTGTACTATAGTTGCTGATAATACAACAGGGACAATCCAAATGAAAAAGTTCTGCTTAGACTCTCCAAAAAAAAAATGTATGGGGATGTATTGTGCCTGCTATTACCCTTTTCATATTGAGCTCCTTATATGGTCTAGGATTTCCTTAATGTTCTGCAAAAGGACAGAAAAAGACATTCTTGGTAAGAAATGGATGTAAAACCTCTCCTTATCCAGTTGTTTCACCATAAATGGATGTTATTGTTTCTTCTCTTTGTTTCTTTCTTTCGTTCTTTCTTTCTTTTTAATGATTTTGGTCTCTTGATATGCAAAACTGCAGGCTGATTGATATTCTTGTTTACTGTAGATTTCAAGAAAGAACTGAGGTCACTTAATAGAGAATTGCAGCTTCACATTTTGGAGCTTGCCGATGTTCTTGTTGAGAGACCTTCACAATATGCTAGGAGAGTGGAAGACATTTCCCTTATCTTCAAGAATTTGCATCACCTTCTCAATTCTTTGCGTCCTCATCAGGTGAAGTGCTTTTGAGGTATCTTGCATACTTTGTTCTGATTCTGTCTGAGAATTAAATTCACTGTGTGAATGGTTTCCCCACAGGCTAGGGCCACATTGATTCATATTCTAGAGCTTCAGATACAACGTCGTAAACAAGCCGTGGAGGATATAAAGAGGTATCTTCTTGAATATCTTATTTAATGTTTGGAGCTTCTCGCAAATAGTAGTCCTTTTTTTATTAATTGCCAAGGCATCTTGAATGAGTTTCTTTCATTCTTTTAACATCTTTGGTTCATGGTTAACCCTGAATAACATAACCACCTTATATCCTTTTGAGACTGAGGATCATGGGACTGGGGAAAGAACATGCTGGTATAGTTTCTTGAAAAGTGATCTGGATCTGGCAGACTGTTGGGAAAAATTTTGAGCACTTTTTACCATGGCTAGAGGGTTTCTATCTCATATGCAAGGAAACATTTAGCAAGGTGGAAAAACGTTTCCACATTGTATTATGCATAAAGGTTTCCTCCTCTAATGAACTGTATCATAGTCTGAACTATAGCGTAACTACCTGCAACAATGCCCTCTTCCAGAAGCAAGATCGCATAAATCACTAGATCTAAATTGGTTGTGTTTTCTACATTTGGTGGATTATCTTTATCTAGGCTGGTATTATCCATGCCTGGTTATTTTCCTCTTATGATATGGAGTGTTTGTTATTGACCAACAAGGGTTCATCTTTCTATTCACGTTAGTGATATTCAAATTGTAAATATGCTGAAACATCTGCTTACCGCTTCTTCCTTCACTTTTCTAGGCAGAGAGAAGAGGCGCAGAAACTCCTCAAGGAGGCTCTCGGAACCCTGGCTGGGCAGTAGAGCATGGATTTTAGGTTTCATGTGTTGCCCACCCTGGTAGTTGGGTAGCCCTGCTTGCGGAATTTTTCCATAAGGCAAGTAGATTGCAGATTCAACTGGCATCTCAAGAGGGCATCTTCATATGACAACCATTTATTTTTGCATTTTCCATTTCGCAAACAGATTAGTTTCTGCACTACGTGTGAAATTGTAGTTTAACAACTAAAGAAGCTGCTTGAACAAGTAAAAGATTGCCTTCACTGACTCGAGAGGCTTTTAATTCTTCTGCAGTAAGGTATTGACATTGATGTCAAAAATCAAGCATTTAATCAAATCTTAGATTCTCTAAACCTAGTTATGAAGAGCCAATAGTTACCTAATGACACCGAACAAAACCTTAATGTTCGTTTCAATTTGGACTGGATTGAAACATTAAAAGAGTTAGACATTTTTTGAGACACACACACACTCTCGATCCCTTTAAATTAAATTTTGATGATATTTTGAAAAAGGAAGTAGAGTAATAATGAAGTCGTCATTTGATCAACTTTAACCATGCCTAATTTAGTTTTTTTTTTTGGTTTTCCTGATTAAATTTTCAGGTTTTACCTACTTCTCCTTTACTCTATTTAGTTAATTAACTGTGTGACTGCTTCGTAATTAAGTGCTAAATAGACATTAATTACACATTATTTAAACCTTTCCTTTTAGGTCACTTAAATTTTGAGTTGTTTTTTAGCTTATTAGTGCAAGGAAAATGAATTAAATTTGCTAATTCTTGTAATCTTTTATTATTATTTAATCATGAAGATAGAATTAAATTTCTGCTGCTGTGGGTTTGGATTATTTATTTATCTATATTAATATTTTTGTTGCTGGAGACGTCAATAGAGTTGGCGATAATAGGAGAAGATGGCATTGTACAGGCAACAGAGGAGAAGCCTTTATTCGGCACAATCGAAGATGTTGCTGTTGTCTCGTGGAATGGTGAGTTCCATGAGCGGTCACCGTGGTTGATTATTTGATATAAAGTATTTAGAAGCATGGTATTGATTGTTTTTTTATTTTTAAGTTCCATGAGCGGTCTCCGCGGTTGATTCTTTTTATTCTATGAATTGTTATCTCTTTATATGTTGTGCGTTACATGAAACTTAACAAAGGATTTTTTTTTTTGTTGGGAAGGTATTTATAATAGTGGTAGCACTTTTTTTAAAATATTTTTTATTTAAAATAATATTTTTATTTATTTTTTAAAATTTATTTTTAATATTAAAATGATACAAAAATACTAAAAAAAAGATAAAAAGAACAATACTTAAATTTATCCGGATTAGCAAACTTTATTGTTAACCTACTAAAGAGAAAAACACAAAAAAATAAAAATAAAACTAATCTATCTACCAATTAGCTTAAGAAAAAAGGGAAACAATTTAAGAAAATTAAGGTAAATTATTTAAATTTGATTTTATTTTAAAAACTTGTAACTAGTTGAATCATAGATTGGAGTTCAATCAAGAAATTTAACTACCAAAAAAAAAATAAGAATAAGACTTGAGAGAAAAGCAGCAAAGGAGGGTGAAATATGAAGAATAAAATCTAAAAATTTCAAATAAAATAAATAGTAATTAAAAGAACAAGTGCTATATTTGAAAGATTATAAAAGAATAGGAGATGAAATAAAAAATATTTATAATTTGATATATTATTTATAGATTAAAAAATAACAAGAGAGATATTGAAATAATATATATAAAGGGCTAACTCAATGGAGTCAAACCCAAAAAAATAAAAATAAAAAATAAAACAAAGCAAAAGATTAAAAAAAAAAAGAAAATTAAGCTAAAAAAAATAGAAAACAAAACTAAACAAACCTGAATGAACCTATTAAATCTAGTTTAATCTCTCAAGCTTATAACTTGAAAATCCTAGGTTTTGGTTCAATAAAAAAATTTAACTTGTAATAGATTTAATTTTAAAGAATAAAATCATGAAAAAAATATTAATAAAAAAAACTTGCTAAAGAAAAAAAATAGCAACAAAAGGAATGAAGATAAAATTTAACCAAAAAAACTTGAAAAGGATAAAAATTAAAAGATAAAATAAAAATAATCACAAACAAAATAAATTGCTATTAAAGAAATGAAGATCAAATTTGAAAGATTAAAAAAATCATAAGGAGTGAAATTGAAAATTATTTGTAATTTGATATATTATTTATAGATTAAAAATTGATGGAGATAGAATAAAAAGAAATTGTTGAGGGCTAACCCTATTGATTCAAAAAGCAAAAAATAACAAAATAAATCCCAAAAATAGGATAAAAAAATCAAACGAACCCAGCAAGCATGGTCTAATCTCCAAAAGTTACAACCCATAAAATCTTTTACCTGAATTCAATAAAAAATTTTACTATATTCTTTAAAATGAAAGGTTATCTTAGTCATGTATTTTTCTAAATTCATTTTAAATATACCGTTAATTATCCTTCCAAACTTATTCACTAGTTATTTATCATTAATAAATGATTATTGAGGTAGTGTTGGGATCAAGAGTCTCACAACTCAATAAATTCTTGTAAAATAAGATGAAACTAGTATTGTGCTGATTTTATATTGCTCTCTAGAAAAAAAAACTCATTGAATTATTACTAAACATGTTTTAAAATTAAAAACATAATGATAAGTCTACATCAATCCCTAAAAAATAGAGAATATATTAACCTACCTGTTGAAATTTAAATTTAATCAAAATACAAAATAACTTAAAAAAACTCATTGACTTATTAATGAACTTATTTTAGATAAAAAACGTCAGGGTAAACCTACATCAATCTCTAAAAACTAGAAGTAATGAAAACTCATCAATTTAATTTTAAAGGTATTTTGAAGTTAAAAATGTCTATATGGATCCCTAAAAACTACAATTCACATTGATCTAAATGATAAAATCTAAGTTTCGTCAAAACATTAACATTATAAAAACTTGTATATGATGTAATTATTATTTTAATAAATATTTACTGACAGTCATTTATTAAAAGATAAAAGTGCAGTTTTATAAACTAAAGCTAACATGAACATAAAAACAATATAGAGGCAAATGTTAACTTATTTTCAAAAATAATTTTTTATACGTGCATGCAAAGAAAAAGATAAAAACTAAAATATGTGAAAGTGAAGACAAAAGAAGTAGTAATCATGAATGAATAGTATAGGATAATGTACGTTATTTTTATCATTAAATAGTAACCTGTTTTTACACTATGTAAAAAAAGAAAGGAAACTAATTTTTAAAAAAACGAAGCTAATGTAAATACGAAACTTATAAAAATGAAACGAAAATGCATTAATGAATATTAACAATTCATGAATAGTAACTCTAATGTGATTCTCCCCTCTCTTGGCTCTTATTCAAACAAACTTCAATACCTCAAAGCTCGAAGCTCCCTTTTTTTGCCTCTCTCAATCTCAGGTCCCCTTCTTTTGTCTCTTCTTTCACTATTTATTTGTAGGGAAAGTCTTCTAGAAACTCTTCTAGAAGGAAGTTTCTTTTGAAAAAAGTTGTTCCTCCGAGCTTGTTGATTTTTTCAGTTTAAAACGGAGTTGTTTTGGTGCTTCTTCCGTTTCAGGTTCTTTTTCCTTTTTATTGGTTTTTTTAATTAATGCTTGCTTTTGCAAGAATAAAAATATGCAAAAATTATAATAACACTCCAAATAATAAAAATTTAGAAAAATTAGGGCAATCAAAGTTAAAGTTTGATTTGAAAAAAAAAAACAAAACACACCTTTTTAGCGATTTTTGTTTCTTTTTTAGACAATAATTTTTTGTTTTTGGTACGAGATTAAAATTGAATTATGATAACAGGAATGAATAAAAAATACATAATATTTTTTAATAAAACATCTACAAATAAATATAAAATATTAAAAATTATACAAAATTATTTTGTGTCCTCTAATTTTTATATATATCTAAGGGTACAAGGGTATTAAATATATTAAAATAATGTAACGGTGGTTATTTTTTATTCTAAAATATATTAAAATAATATTTTAAAAAATTATTTTTGATATTAGTATGTTAAAATAATCTAAAATTATTAAAAAATTAATTTTTTAAAATGCCAAAGAATTTAGTGGCATAAAAGACAGTTGGAGACTTGTATATATGGATACAGCTCAGACCAATCTTCCTTCCTAGAAACAGCTTCAAGTGGCTTCTTTCAACGCTTGCTTTCTCCATCCATCAAGATAACTGACAACACCAAACCGCTAACAAATTTGACATTAACATTGAAGCAAATCTGATTTATTATTGATGATCATTTGCAGAAAGAAAGAAATAGTGGTAAGGTTGGATGTTGGGTTTTTTTTTTAATGAGGTTAAAAGTCTTGTATGAATAATATTATTTAAAAAAAATCAGTAAAATAACATATTTTCACCTTAAAGTACTTTTAAAGCACAGTATTTATTAAACATCGTTATTTTTGAATGTTATAAAATAATTATTATATTTTAAAATAACATTAACCTATCGTGATCTATAAATACAACATGTCATGAAATTTAATTGTTACTAGGAGATACAATAGCCTCATCCTCACTAATAAAATTTTAATTAATTTCAACAACAACATCAATTAAATGAATTAAATGTCACAGTTGAGAAACATAAATTCTAAAAGTATGCTGTTGCTGCAGTATTAACTCTCCATTTCTTTTCATTTTGAAAGCTAGTTGCCCAATTTGTCTTGGTTGTTGCGCGTAGCCACCAAGAAATAAATGTAACGATCTTGAATACCCAAGATATTGAATGAGGATGGTACATTAGTAGCAGAAAGCGGCCCTTTACTAGCAGCGCCATTCAATTCAAAAAGCTCTTACAACAGCCAGCAGTAAACCCTGGGGCGGCAAGTTGGTTGAGTTGAATTTATGGTGGTGTTATTTTGGCCATAAAAGCACAACTACTGCTTATTGCTGACAGCATTGCTTGTGTCACTCACTTGCAAATTTAATCAGGTCTTTATCATCGTTTCGTTAAGGCATGGTCTTCACAGCTCAATTGTTGTTTGGTACAGATAAGCTGGATAACAAATGGGGAAAGGAAACTACCCAGAAGAAAAACTCCATTTCTTTCTGGTGGATCATATTGCCTACGCAACTGATATGCTGCATAAAGCATCCATAAATTATTTTCATTTGCATTTTGAGTTTCAACAGTCATATTTCTGGGCAGATGGAACTTCTTAGCCCAATAAATTTGGCGATATCCTTTGCTCGTTAATTGCTGTGTCGTGACTCTATGTTTCTGTCCTGGTGTGGAATAAGAGATGACGAAGGTATCACCTGTGCATGAGAAAAGTATACATCACTGTATGAACATTGTCTTCTTGGGTGGTGCAGTTGCAAGGAAAATGAAACTGCCATAACATCAAATTAAAGCAAGAAATGGTTTTGGACACCAAAACATCAAATCCCTTAGCTAGTCCATTATCATCTGGGATCGCTGCATTAATTCGTATCATTCCTTTAGTCAACATTTCGACCAATCCAATCTTGGGAGATTGAGTAGCCTGAATTTCATCCCATGTGTATGAAAAAACTTGATGACTTCGTGAGGATTATAGGGCATGATATAGGATCTTAGCATCCCCCAAAGCTCACATGTCATTACTCACTCCTCGCATGAGCAAGGCTTCATTCCCATCAAGAGTGGGGAGTTGAACCCTAGACGATAAGAATTTTTGAAAGCTTGAATCTTCCATGCCAATGGTTATTATCATTATAAGCAAATTAGATTTACACCTTTTGATTTATGCTATTATTTCTCGTTCGACTGGAACAGATTCGAAGGTTAAATGCAAAGAAAGAAATACCTCCATAGACAGGGCATTCCGAGCGTGGATGCACGGTGCGTCTGGTGGCGGATTCACGCTGTGGCCAGGGCCCTGGGTCTCCCACTTCCCAAAATTTGACTGTTAAACACGCTAGTCAAACTTTCGAACATTTTTATACCCTTGAATTTAATACTCCTGTCAGAGAATATTTACGCCTCTCACCCTAAAAGGCTTAACTTTTTTTATTTATCCATTATTAGTTGATGTCATTTTCAATGTATGTTATGAAATTCCATTTTATCACTGCATTCGCAATATCCTACTTAATGCTATATAGAACGTGTTAAATTATGGATCAGGAACCTAATCTTATTAAAGAAAAGAAATATATGGACGAGAAAGTTATTAGATAAAAACTTTTTAATACAGTGTTAGTTGTATTTAATTTCCCAAAAGATTATTATGATTCTTTTATAATTTTTTTTTTATCTTTTGTATGTTTTATTTTAGAAAATAAAAAATAATTTAATATGTATACCTATTTTTATTATTATTTAATTAAATAAATAAAAAATTCAATAAACACAACTGGATAAATATTTTATTTTAAATGATTAAATATCTCGATTTATATTTGTCTTTTAATATTTTAATTTTATTTTTAGTTATTATTAATAAATTTGTTTATTTATTAATATACACAATTTTTCATTTATTTAATTAAGTGAATGCATGAACCTACGGATTGGCAGGCCTACATATTCTAGTATTTATACTAGAGAGGAAATTGAAGACAAAAACATCGACAAATCTTTCTAGTGGCATTGCTTCGCTGTTGCATCAAAAAGCACAGAAATGGATGTGCTATATCATGAGCATGGTTATGGAGGAGGTACTTTTGAAGCCCTAAATGGTAGGATCTACGGCAATTGTACTGAAACGCTGGTCCTGGCTCATGGTTATGGTGCAGACCAGAGCGTGTGGCACCACCTGATACCTTATCTTGCTTGTTACTTCAAGGTGGTGGTTTTTGACTTGGTTTTCTCTGCAAATGTTAGCCCCGCCCTTTATAATCCAAAGAAATACTCGAGTTTCACAGGGTATGCAAGTGACATGGTGAACCTTCTTGATGAACTGAGAGTGAACGAGACAATCCTCGTAGGCCATTCCATGTCTGCCATGATCGGATGCATTGCTTCAATTAAGCGTCCTGAACTCTTCCAGCACCTTGTTTTACTCGATGGCTCTCCGAGGTGTCTTCTCTTTTCTCTAGAGCTATATGTTCTTTCAGTATACAGCTTCCATCAACCACAATCTATGATGTTGTCGATTTGCAGGTACCTTGATGAAAAAGGATACAATGGGGGCTTTACGAGTTCAGAGATCAGCGCTATCTTTAAGCACATGCATCAGAATTACACAAGCTGGGTTGAAGCTTTTGCTGCAACAGCTGTCGGTATGAACAACACTCGAGCAACAACAGAGTTTAAAAACAGCCTGAGGAGAATGAAACCCAGGATCGCACTCAGTGTGGCTAAAGCTGTGTTTTTAAGTGATTGGAGAAGCATTCTTCCTGAAGTTTTGGTGCCTTGCACTATAATCCAGTCCAGAAGAGATCCTATAGTTCCAAACTCCGTGGCCTATTACATGAAGAGAAATCTTAACGGGCATGCCAGGGTTAAAATTCTGGACACTGGAGGCCATTTTCCTCAGCTGACGGCTTACAATTTGCTATTGAAAGTTCTGAAAAGATTTCTTGTGAACGACTAGCCGAAATCTCTGGTCGTGTATGAAATAAAAAACAGCTTTCCAGGTTTTTTTTTTTTTGAAAAAAATTGCTAGACACAGTTCCAGAGATTTCTGCGGTTTGTTGATAGGAATTTACAGGGAGTATTACCCATTTAACTTCTCTGTATACCTTCCGATGGTAGCCAAAACAGTTCCTTCTGGCTCTCTTTTCGATTTTACCTCCGTTAATTGAAGCTGCTTCCCATAAGGCCTCGTATTTTTCGGGTGCGATCTTCGCAAAAAACACAAAATGATAAAATTAAACAAAAAAAGGAAAATCAAGAAAATATATGATAATAATAGGAAAGCTTTTTCCCCATCTGTTTTACATTACTTAATGCAACTCCTCTTAACAGACAAAAGTAGCCCGTGCAAAAAGGGCTAGATCCCGAATAAGTGTACTGTTGTCGCCGAAATAATTTCAATCACTATAACGAAACAGCCTTCATTAATAACCAATCTGGACATCAATGCCCATCTGCACTGCCATCTGCAACTCTATGGTGCAGTGGAAAAAATGGCGCTATGATAAATTGTGTTAGCATGACCTGGCCGACATCATTGCCCTGAGTTAGATCCAATTAGCTGCATATATATAACCTGTGACCGTTTTCCCCCCATCAAAATAGCAGCAAAACCGGACCACGTATTCGGTACCATCTTTGGAATAAACCTAGACCTATGAACTGAGCCCAGTGCAAGTTGGGTTGAAATTGAAACTGTGGCTGGAAACAAGAGTCAGTATCATCAGGCCAGGGTATTCTGAACATATTCCATGGCCTTCTGTTTCACAGACTCGATCTGTTTTTCATCACCATAAGACTTCTCATACTCCAGATATTTCTTGAATAAAAACTGCAAATCCAGACAAGGAAGCATACATGAATGAGGACCATCATGAAAGGAAAAACCAGGACATTTATGCAAAATGGGGTCCATCAATTGCGGATAACACATACTTTCATCTTTTTAGGTGGAAGACTCAGACTAATTGCCCTCTCAAAAAGTGCACGAATCACATCTGCATCTCCAAGTTTAATTTCCTGTCAATTTAACACCACGATGTAAGGTGTGTACAGTGAAATAATATTGTTAATTAAGATATAAAAATCAAAATGATAAGGAAGCCTATTTGACGAAGCTATCAGAATTCAAGCCTGGATACCCTGGTTACTTGCGAAATAATTTGAAAAACATGGTAGTGGTTGGCAACTGCTTAATATATGCATCCAGTCCAGCATTTTATCACTAGAAAGATGTGCTAAAGATGTAGTTGAAGTCCTATCTTTGGCCTTTACCTATTGACAAAAAATCCATTCATATATTTGGTAAAAACTAGAGAATCTTACCTGATCAAGATAAACACTCCATAAGTCTGTTCTCTTTGGGTATTCTCTCAAAATTTCTTCAAACAGGGTTCTCCCTCTATCAGCGACCCCGCATTTGAACTCACGGATAGCTGTCTGCGAGATGAACTTGATGTGCTTATGGTGAGGAAGGCATAAAAGAGCACGTTGCACAACAGACTGAACCCCATCTTGCTTTTGCTTGAGAAGCCACTTTACCCGTTTCAACCAAAACTAGAATTTCCATAGCTTAAATGTTCAATAAAGAGCCAGGATAGAATCTCAAAACAATAATAATAATAATAATAATAAAGGTAAGATTCATAAAAGCATAAAATATACCTTGCATGAATGCTTGAACTTCTTGATCATTTTGTCAAGAAGCTCCTCAGCTAATTTATTCTGATTAGTCTTCTTATACATTTTCAAGAGTGCCAGATGGACCTTCTTTGGATCACAATATTGCAATGCTCTCTGAAATACTTTCTTAACAGCATCCTGAAGAGAAACTCCAAATTGTCAAACTAAAAGATTATATATAATAAAATTAGCAAGAAAAAATTAAGCTCTCTTGAATACCTCAGGAGGATTTCCATATTCATTTTCCAAGTTGAAGTAAGCCACCCAAATGTTTAGCTTCTCATCCTCTTCTCGAATATTAATCGTACTCAAAGCCCTTCGAAAAGCAAGAAGGCATCACAAAAGTTAAAAATACCATTTCATATGAGAACAATGATCATTTTCACTAAAATTTTGTTTTCTATTAAACTCCAGTTTCTCAATGCCTATAAGCTTCTAGAAACCTTTCCCTATTCATTAAAAGAAAACAGAAATTTAAAATAAAAAAAATGCACACAAGGGAAGTCAGCATCTGCTTTTTCAGTAATACCTTTCAGCAATAGAGCGAGCCTTCTCAATATCAGCCAAAGAGAGCATGAAGCGCATGTATGCTATCCAAAGAAAACTGTTGTTGGGAGAGCTTCGAATCACCATCTCAAATTCATCAGCAGTCCTTGGTTCATCTTCCTCTAGCCGTCTCTCTTCAGCAGCACTAATTTCTTGCTCACTGCACAGATGGTTTTCAAGAATAATGACAAATTTGAAAAGAAGAAAATGATAAACATCCAGCAAACTAGCCTTTTATTATGGAAGGGAAATGAACTAGTGTGTCAGTTAAAATGGACCTCAATTTCTTTGGTTTCTTCTTTTCTTGTTTATTCTTCTTAACCATAGTGTCTGCCTCGTCAATATGCCCTTGGTTTTGAAAAGGGACAACATCTGGATGAGAGTGCTCCATGTCATCAAGTGCGACCTCAAGAGGAGGAATTGAGGCCCTGGATTCTGCTTGGGCAAGAATTGAATGTTCATTCTGGCAATCAACATCAATGTTACGGATACCAAGCAAACAGCTCTCTGGAATTATTTTTATTTGAGCATTGCTGCCATCCATAGATTCATTTTCACTCATTTCTTCATCAGATTCTTCTTTTGAAGAGTTCATATCATCCCGAACATCTAAGTTCTTCATTCCAAGAGAGATTCGGTGCCTTTCCTCATCCACCTGAGGATAGTATACGGACAGTAGAATGTCAACCGAGACAATTCCATTCCAAACAAAAATACAGCGGGATTTGCTTAATAAGACAGTTCTTTTTTGTTACACTAAAATAATTTATTAAAAGAGCTTGTTGGAAGTCTGTAGCAAAGTTGCATGATCTAACTGGAAAGGAAACTTTTTATATCAGTCATATGAATCTGTGAAATGATATTAATACTGATCCAGTAATTACCAATATAACTAGAATATAATTAACAAAAACCCAATTATTTATAAACAATTTCTATTAAAAGAAAAGGGAAATCTACCTTCAAAATCTTTGCTGTAACCTTCTCCCCAGCTTTATATTTCGATTCAATGTTACCAATATGATCCAAAAGCTGTGACACATGACACAATCCAACCTATGCAAACGAATAAGAGAAAATTAAAACCATAAGCATATGAGGTCAGAGATCATACAGAGAGATGAAAGCATCATAGCTGGCTTAAAAAGAAACTTGTTTTTTTCTTAAAAACAAAATAAGATACCAGCAAACACATGCAAGATATAGTTGAAGATATCCCTCAAATAGGGACAACTAAATTATAAACTAACACGATAGATCAGATGTTACTGGAAAATTTAAATCCATTTATTGGGCCACCATATAAGGAATTTTGAAATGGCTTAGTAATTACCAAATTTGTGTGGTCAAGTGCGATAAACAACCCATATGATTCCACCCGTTTAATCCTGCCAGAAATTATTTCCCCAACATGTAGGCGACTCAGATCACTGTTTTCAGATTTTGACATGTTGCTTGTGCTCGATTTCTTCAAGGTAACTTCAATTCGCTTTGATAGATGCTCCACAGATAGTACCCTGCAATCAAGCTTCTTAGTACATTTCTCCGCATACAATCCATCATAAAACATCACATTTTTTCAACCAACAAAATAGGAAGAATGGAGAAAAACTTACCGGCCAGTTAAAAGTTTCCTGATGGGGAATTGTTTTTCAGGGTCATCAATATATCCCTCAGACAGATTTGAGAGGAGAATTTTTGCATCAAGTTTCCTTGAAAGTGAAATGAAACATCCTTTTGATGAAACATTCTTAACATAACCCTGCCAGATTTAGAAAATGGATTAAACAAACAAGATACCAAGCAATATGCCCAAGATGAACTCACTGGACAAATCAATGAAAAGTAATCAAGAGACTGAAAAAGAAAAAGAACATAATACAAGAGCACGTTAAGAAGTGGAACCTATCTCTTACCTGCACAACCATGTCAGGTTGTAGATCCTCAATCTTATCCACACGTTTGCTGGGAGCATCCCTGTCAAACATGTAATGTAGAATTAAAAACAGGTGATTGCAGAGAAGATCAGAATAGGAACTTATTAAGAAATCTAAAATCACAAAGGCCTAGTCCCCCTGCATGTTTAGTCACATAAGGGAATTTAAACAGAAACTTTTGTTTGGCGGTGTTACAGAATCAGAAGCTTTTGTGGTTTGTCATGGACATTTTTCATAGGTTCCAGTCACCGAAATTTCAGCAGCTGAGGCGTTGAGTGTTGAAATCTATAAGCATGAGGAATGGCTGAACTTAAATGTAGGCTACTAGCTGAGCAGGGTTGAGGTATGCACTAGATTCAACTTTAAACAAAAGAAAACAACGAGGATGGAATAAGAATTATAGAATTACGTGTCTGCTCTTATATTAATTGTAGCAGCGTCACAAAGCTTTTCAGCTTCAATCAAAGACAATATCATTACATGGTATTTTAGTGTGTTAAAATCAACCAAAGTGGTACCTATCAAATATAGAACCTAGCTGAAGATATTATTCCTAGCTTCCTACAGATGCATACAAACATGGACCCACTGTTTTTAAATAGACTAACATGCAGAGATTGGATACAGCAGTCAAGCCAAAGCAAGTTCCTATTTTGCAAGGAATAAAAGTACTGAGATCATCGTTTCATTTTCAATAAGTGAAAGGCACCTCAACACCTAGACAGGCCAGAAAAAATTACAAAATAGTTTAGCAGCCCCCTCCTAATCAGTTGTTCACCACTGATACTAACAAGACGAGAGCAATATTAGGAATTCATAAAGCTCCAAGACTTACTGATTATTTGAGAACTCTGCTGAATTTTGATCAAGCATGCCATCCAAAGATAAACGTAATGACAGATCGATGTGAATGGTACCCTTGACTGGATGGCTTATCTCTAGGACCTTGGATTTGACAAATTGACCTTCTTTGTATGCAGACAATGGATCAGGAACCCACGAGTCTTGAAGTTCGGTAAAATGAACCCTGCCATGTATATGAGGACCAAGTTGCACCAGCAATCCACCAACACCTGGAAGTATCTTGGAAATTCTACCGCCTACAATATCTCCTTCGCGAATATGAGCAGTAACATTGTCCCAGGGAGCATTGCTCTGTAGGTCATCCATAATTGGAGCTCCCCCATCAACAAGAGTTTGAGAGGCAGCAAATGGACGGAGCGCCAACCGTAGTGATGCTTTCTCCTTGTTAAAGTTCAAAACATGACCAGTCACGGCCTTTCCAACATAGAATCTTTTTTGGAATTCTTGAAGCTCATTAGGTTCACAAGCACTGTCAAGAACAAAAAGCTTTGCCTTCAAATGTCGAGATATTGTTAACCAGGCCCATTCACCATCCACTTTATATATGTAACCAGAGACGTGTTGCCCAGATGAAAACTCATATTCCTTGGGCACAAGTTTATCCTCTATCATGCATGAATCTGCAATGCAATTGGATTTCAGATCCATGAGAGGTAAGCAGGTTTGATTACAAACAGAGCACTAAAACACAGTTAAAAAGTACAGCTAATGCTACAGATATTTCTCCAAAGCACTACTGCTATAAAAAAAAAAAAAAAAAGCAGTCTTAGCCAGTTAAGCAGACAATTCTAACAATAGATATAAAAAAATCACTCTCTCAACCAAAGTTTCAAGCTTCAGAGAGTAGCAAGACCAAGAAAAAAGCAGTGATGGGGAAAAAAAAGGAATTAAAAGGAAAGGAAGTGGAGTTAGAACAATGACATCTGTGCAAACAAAGTGGTTGCAAAACAGTCAATGAAACTGACTGAAGTCCCCGAAAATTCCATGGGTATCAAAGCATCTACAAAGAGTAAAAATAGAAAATTCCATCTAACAATGAAATGTTGCTAGGCAGCCTCACAAATACTCTATTCAAGAATAATCAGCACCATAGTGTTGATGTTTGGATTGAAGCCACAAGGTATTGTGATTCAATGAAACAGAGCAGAAGGAGGCAGCAGTTAAGGGATTCTTGATAAGATTGAGAAAAAGGACGTGATCTTGATAAGATACCACAGAAAGTTGGCCTTGACATTAGAAATGCCAAGCAGTGAGAATCCAATGTGCCTTAAGCTTATTCAAAATCAAGATTTTACTTAAAAGGTCATGATTAGATTACACCAACCCCTCCTTTTCCCATCACAGCTTCATCCTAGTGCAAGCCAGTGGCAGGCTCAAAGGAGACAAGCTTAAGAAAAAAAATTCCAGAAATCATTCTACCTTCAAGCATTTTTGGTTTGATAGACAAATCCCACAGATGACTTTTTTTATTATCAGATTGACCAGCCTTGGCAATAATCCTCGCAGACACTGTCTGGCCAACTCTGAAGTTACTAAATGGATTCTCCAAAAGACAAGTATCGTTGACCTGTGCATGAGATTGAGAAAAAAGAACAGCAAATTAAAATTCACCCACTGATTAGAGAACAACCAAAACAAGCCACGTGTGAAGGTTGCCCAAATAAATGAAATTAAAAATCTTGAAATCAAGTTATTCAGAGCATTCACCTCTGTTATATGAATCCTTCCACGGAAACCAATACCGAATTTCAATCTCATTTCAAGAGGCTTGATTTCAGTAATCTAAAAAACAATATCAAATAAGTAAAACATGTATTTAAGCCTACAGAATCAGAACAGGGTTGAATACAAACAGTGAAACTGAAAAAAACCACCACCATAAACGATAGAATCATGTGTGGGTCAGTCTTATAGTTGAAGTACCTCTGCCTGAACCAGGGATCCAACATTACAGCTAGACTTTCTTTTGGCCTTCTTTGAACTGGATGTCTCAGTCAACTCACTAATAGATTTTAGAAGCAAAAGCAACCTCCCAGAAGTAGAAGGGGTTGGAAGAGCCATAACTGTGGCACTAACACTGCATCACATAAGCCATGATAGATCATGAAGTTTAAACAAAGCAATCATAATACTTTTGTAGAGTATAAACTAGAAAATAAATGCAAATGTTGTATCTTACAGGCAACAGCCAAGTTTCGAAGACTATTTTCCAGCTAAAAAGTCTAATAAAATGTTATACACTTGTCAAGCTTTACAAAATTTTATTAAGAGCTTCCACCCATTCAAATGCCAAAACTTCTTAGAAAAAGAAAAATGATGACAGGCAAATATAAAATGTAAGGATTAATCGCCAAAATCATACTTGCCTTTGTCCATTCAGAAATTGTTTATGAGATATCTTTTGTGTATTATAGTCTGATACCGATGCATAACCTATGGCATAGTTATGCTCAGGAATTGACAAAACCTGCTATCAGTGGGAATGCAATAAGTAAAAATAAAAATATTATTGACCACAATATATCATCAGATTTAACAGTACTTGCCAGGTAATTTTCTTTCACAATCTCAACAACTGCATTTACTGTTTGGTGCACCTCCAAGTCCTTAGACATCTCTCCTTTTCGTTTCTAAAACCAGGAATATTGTGTAGTAGTCCCAAACATGACAAAAACAAAAAATAAGCAAGGGAAAAAAACACATACAGGCCTTAACCAACCACCAATGGAAATGCAAAGGAGATGACATGAAAGCTTATTCTTTAAACTTCTTTAGAACATATTTGGTTGTGCAAAGAAACAGAACCAGAAAGAAACTTGAAGCAGGACTCAACCTTCTTGTGAGTTAGGCTCTTAGAACTCTTGTCTCTTGATTTATCCAAAAACTCAAGCTTTAGAGATAGATCAACAAGGCGTTCTGTCTTGGCAACATCAAGAACAGCAGCTCGAACATTTGCACCTGCTTTCACCATTGCTCCACCTACTGAAGTGATTATAATGAATAAAGGATTGGTAGTTCATATATTAATAAAGCAACACACGTCAAGAAGAGCATTCACATAATGAAAAGAAATAAATAACTTACACTGGTGATGAGAAACAAAACCAAAAACATCATTATGTTCCTCAAAACTGACAACAACACCGAATTCCTTTGACTCCTGAATTTTTCCCTCAATAGTGCTGCCAATATGAAATCCTTCAACCCACTTCAAGTCAAGACCTTTAGAATCTGAAGATTGCAGATCAGCAATCTGGNGGGGGGGGGGGGTTAGACAATCAAGCAGAATGTGAGAAATACTATGTATTTGCATGGCAATCAGAGGTTAACAGGATCCTACAACAAAATAATATTTTGTCTTTTAACTTAAGGGAACAGAAAACAATAAATTAAATATAGCACGTTTAATTTTACCTTGTTCTCTGAGAGAAAGTATTCTTGAAGAAAGCATGCATCTGTAGATGAGCAGCATGACTGCTTCAAAGACACTGTTATTCTGCTTGTTTCATTGTTAACCTGGAAACAGCCATAAATAAAAAAATAAAAAAATAGTCCAATTAAAACAATCTGAGAAATTTTAGTCTCGGATGGTTCACCAACATCGAGTATATTACTACGAACAGATTGTCCAATGTAAAAGGCTTCTGTAAGATGAGATCTTTGGTCATCCATTGCCTGACATCAAGTATAAGGGAATTAATAAAGAAGAAAAATGCCAGAAGCACAAAAAAGGAAGAGATTCAACTTTCTAACTAGTAAAACACACTGGGGCTTTCCAGTCTCTTTGCGTATCATACAAAGAGACTCCTTTGTAGGCCCCATGAACTGGAGATGAGAAAGAAGCTCAAAGAACATTCTATACTGTAAAAGTTCCCATAAGAGATAAAAAAAAGAAAAGAAAAGTAGACTTCTGTTCCTTCCAGGTAACCCGTTAAAATGCAAATAAAAAATGGTTCTAGAGGTTCTGGCAGTACTTGCTCTTCCAAAACCACTCTAAAAGCATCCTTAGACAACAATCTTAAAGGCCAGATATTAAGAGTTTACCTTGCTTCTAGGCGAGAAAGCCGTCAAATTCCCAAGAAAGCGAACAAAGCAGCCAGTTTCAATCATGTTACAGATGTACCCCTGATTTGCAAAAACAAGTTCAGATGCATGAAAAAGCAGAAACAACTACACTTTCCGAAGATCATGTCAAAATTCACACCACATCACAACTGCAAGAGCTCTCCCAAAAAACATATTTATAAAACTGGTCATGCAAGTAGGATGCAAGACATACTTACATGGACTATTGACTGAGGACGAATCTGGCTTAGATCCGAAGGAAGATGAGAAGCAGACTTGATAAGAGAATATTTTGCAGAGAGAACAAAATTGTTGCTCTCAATATCTACAGCAACACAAATTCAAGGTAATCAATTGATAGTTCATAATTAATGTTAACAAATTTGCATACTGCATTGACAAAATATATGATCGTCCAGACTCTAATTATGTTAGATCACTCAAAGCCCCAAAAATGTGACAAGATGTAGTAAACTGGGAAGATTTGTCCAAAAGGGTGGCAAAGCTACAAATTTTTGGTCTGACCCTTTTCACATCACATAGCTTCATGTTATGTAGTAACCCGCTTATTTTGCTAGGGTATTAGCTTTGCATAACTTATCTTCTAACAAGCCTCTTTTTATTACTCAAGAAGCATGTGCAATTTGAGAAATCTTCAATAAATATTTTCCTTTTAGACTATATAAAATAATCAGAAAATTTCTTCCAAAACACCTCTGGTTTTTACTGAAAATGCATTTGCAGTCAGAGATCTTAAGTGAACCTTTCCTTTTCAGACTACATAAAATAAAATAATCAGGCAAAAGAAAGTTTTAGAGATCTGGTAAAGCATTCAAATGGAACAGCTAAAAAAATACCTAGGACCAGTAGCTGATCAAACTCGTATCCAGGCTTCAAGACTGACTTCATCAAGGCAGCATGTTCTGCATAATTGAAGACCAAGCAAGGGTATAATTGAAAAACACGAACTGCTATTTTTGCCATGTATAAAAAAGCAAAGATCAATACCATGGTGATCTGACAAATGCTCAGTAGCAATTGTCCCCTTCAAGTAGTCTTTTGCATTAACATAAACTATTACTGACGAGGCAGTAACTTTATCAATAACTCCACTAACCACACTACCCATCTTGATGCCCTCTTCTTCAGAAAACCTGTAATTTTGAAATCACAAATACTTCAATAATTTCACAGAAAGACTAGTATTTTCTTTGTTAATGAGACTCCAACTGACATTGAAATTGATATGATATCTTCCATTGCCAATTCACTCCTATCTTTTTTACCCAAAGATCATGGGGGATGGGATAATGATAGAAAATTAATTGTTTCATTGCTTTGTGAAATGAAACTCAATTCATAAGTTGTTCTTGCCAGGTGAAGAGAAAACAGCTTCAAAAAAGCACACAATAATGGACTTGGATACTGCTTCCTATCAGACAAATATGAAACAGCAAATTTGCAGTTAACCCTAGAGCTCCCCTAAAGACCCATTTAACAATCAACTTGAGGTACAATACTGCAGGTTAAATAATGAAGAAGTTACTTCATGATGACTTTAGTTTTGACACAGGATAATAGAAAAGATGAATCAAATAGCAAACCTTAGAGGCTTCATTATGAAACTAAGATTGATCCTGCGTGAAGCAGCAATAGAACTTATTACTCTGCATTTGACAACCTGCCCAACTTGATAAGTTGAAATTGCATCAATTCCTGGTTCTAATCCAAGCTCAGATCTGCTTTAAAATGAAGAGCAAACAATCAGCTTCCTCTACAATCAAACCAAAAAAAGAAAGCAATCCTAGCCATATAGTTCAAACAGACCAAAAAGGCCATTCACTATATTAAAAGCAGAATGCTCCCACAGAAGAGATACAAGAAAAAAAGAAGGGCAAAAGAAATCCCCAAAAACAGGACTTCAGAACACAAGAAAAGAGTATACAGCATTTGCAATGGATTAATTAAAAAAGACAAGCAGAAGCTAAGCAGTGGCCATCCAATTCCAAATTAGCATATTCTTTTAGCTCTCACCCTGATCCTCAATCCCAATAGAGCCATCATTGATAAACAAAGATAAATCACTGAAGCAGAGTATCAGTCAAAATAAATCACAAAGCAGAATCAGACCAACTACAGCCATAGTCAACATCCAAAATCTATGGCCAAAACATAGAGTAAAGTTATATTAGCTGGAAGATGGATGAGAGCTTGCATTCACAGAGCAGAATTTGACTTCAATGCACAACAGACATGCATGAGCTGATAACCGCGTAAGAAAGTCAGGGACACGAACAATATTCTCAATGTTGTATGGTCTCTATCTAAGATTTAGAAGTCAGGAAAGAATAAATGTACCATCTCAAGAGATATTAATACATTATTCTATATTCCCTCACATTGTCCCTATCCTGATCCTCATTTTGGCTGAACTACCATTTCCACATGTTCCTTTTTTGTCAAACACTTCACAAAATATTGTATTTGTTATCATCTCGTTAAGTATTCAATTCAAAGTGAAATGTCTCCAAACCTTTTCTGCAAGAAACATATTCAAGATTCAAAACCTGTAATCCCAGTTGTTTCTTGGACATCCTTGCTGCTAATCCTATTTGTTTTACAACTCTAAATTCTATCTTTATTGAGCCTAAAACATCTAGATTCTTAAATTATCCTTCCCGGGTTGATTGAATAAGTTCCAATGAAAAAAACTAGTGAATACAGGATATTGAAGGAATGAAAAAAACAACGGACTATATAGATAACAATTCAACAGAAAGTGTTGTTCTCGTGTTGGCAAGATCAAGAAGATAATAAAAAAATGCACTCTTGAGTTTTTAAGACTAGCCTGGGGGCAAATCCCTGGACTCCATTGTAAAAATGGACAAAACATCCATGCTTTTCAATCTTTGTTATCCAACCATGTGTTATTAGTCCATCAGTTGCATCAGAATATGAACTAAGTATTGGAAGTTTAGATTTAACCTGTCAAAAAATAAGCCAACAATGTCCATCAGAGAATTAACTACATAAATTATTGAAAAAAAATGAAAAAGCACTATTAACAACAGATTGCACTGACAGTCACAAAGACCACTGCAGTGAAAGAGACAAACTATGACAACACATTTGAGCACTCTTGACAGTGCTGCACATTGATGAAAAATAAGTTTCAAGTCATATAACATACAAGAGTTTTCTTGTGTGTCAAAGTTATTCTCTTGGACTTGCAACCCAGCACACGGAAAAACAGCTCAGCTCCAACCTGCATAATAACACAGGTCATCAAAAGTTATTACCATGAACCAACAAACAATGGACAGGATGGTTCATTTCTAATCTAAGATTCAATTCGCAAAAACACCTTAAGAAGAAAATCTGGTTAGAGTGTGACCTTGAATTTTTTACGAGGTTTCGCAATTTCAAATTCAGACATATGTTGAAGCGGACAAAGTGCCTTCATTCCACCGGGAAATTGCACAATAGCCCCAAAGCTGTCAACAGCTATGATTTTAGCCCTTGTTGCCATGCCTGGCTTGACATCAGAGTGGGTGAATACAGATCCTTCAAAAGCACTAGCCTGCATATACAAAAACAATATGAAGAATGTTCTCATGTCACTTAAGGCAACCTTATTTTGAGCTGTAACAGATATAGTCATAGAGAAGATAAGAAGAAAGCAAGACGCCTTTCTATGCAATATCACAAATGCACTTTGTTAATAAATAACTACAAATAACTTCAATGCAAATAGAAAGCAATCCAGTTTGCTCCCAGGAAAAATATATTATAGCAGTGCAAGTCAGGCAATATACATTCTATTCATTTGAAAAAACATAGATAACTTTATAAAATAGAAAAGCAACCTTCAAAATCCCCGTGGCAAGCCCTTCCAAATGCCTATACCCAAGGATTCGAACACGAACATTACTTCCTTCCTTAAACTTCTTTTCAAGCTTTCGTACCTCATCCTCAGCCACATCAGATACCTGTATCAACATAATTTTAATGCATTTACCACCATGAAGAACTTTATGATAAGTAAGCAATATAAATATATTTATCATGAAAGAATAGGACATAGAATATGTGAATAAATGCACAAAGAACATACATTAACAAATGCTGGAGTTGGCAGCGGAGTAGATGGGATTTCAAGTAGAAGTCCCATGCCTTTATCTACCCTGACTACTTTTGCAATGTCATAAATATCTCCAACTTTAACACTCTGCATTTAAACCAAAAATTAGATCTAGAGGGAGACAGGCAACAATCAGAAGATGAGAATTATAATACCAAGTAGAGAATGTCGAGCACAATTGCATGTGCCACCATTATCAAGAGAAGCTCCACTATGAAATCAAGATGATGTAAGTACAAAAAATGCATTATCATGCCCAGCCTTCAAGTCAATGATATTCAACTTTATTGCTTTATCAATGGAACCAGGAAGGTAAATGTTGATGCCACAGATCAAAAGCACACAAGGCAAGCCTATAATATAACTTGAAAAACCTCTAGCATTGCAAAGCCCAAATATGAAGCAGTGCTAAGATCTATTAAATTTAGTTCACATGCCTATAAGTGGACCCCTATTTCGACTCAGTCCCAGAAAAGCTTGAAGAATGCAACAAACAATAAACAAAGAGTTTGAACATATAGTAAAAGTCTATAATAATAAAACTCAAATTCCAAACTTGCGAGTGCAAAAAAAATTATCATACGTCCAAAGAGACTTACAGATGGCGGTGAATTGTTGTGAACAAGATGTTGATTGAGAGTCAAACCAACAGCTCTAGTTGAGGGATCAATAAATAATATACGAGCACTGACCTAAACCAAAATAATAGCACTGTATATTAACAAAAACAAACAGAAAAAAGAAACAATGGTGGTGTGGCAGAAACATTTTTGGCTAACATGCAGATACAAATTAGAGCTGCAAAACCATGCACATTATGTTGAAATACAAGTAGCAAAAAAAAAGTGCAACTTGACATAAACCACAATACTCCTCATGCAAAGTAACAAATCCATACACTATAGTAATATGTACTCTTTACTATGTTGGTCTGTCCATTTTATGACTCAAGGCATGAAGGCAGTGCAAAACGAGATTAATACAGAACTTTGGTACTGAACAAAAGCACTGATGGATTGAGTGAGAAGTCAATACTGTGAAAATCAACAGAGCTAAAAGTGTCCAGATCAGTTGAAGGAAGACTTCAAATACGCACCTTTTTATTCTTGGCATAATCATCCTTCCAATTTGAAGTAGGGAAAGTATTTTGTAAATGAAACATATCAACCTGTAAAACGAAAATGAAATATAAAAATATAGGATGTATAGGCAGAATTAATGCATAACCAAGTGGATAAAAATATAAAAATATAGTAGCCATGGCTAGTCCTTGTCCTATCCATCTGTTATAATAACCTTTACGAATAGACAGCAGCAAACTTACAGTTCCAGTAAAGTATGTAAGGAATGATAACATTATCCCATTTTCAAGGGTCGACTGTACACGGGCATCAACCATCATGCCTGGAATGAGAAGATCAATTGAAATGCCCTTAAGATCCCTAGTCTGCATAAGAGTGCAACAAATAAATGTTAGAACAGCACTAAATCCATTGGAAAAAAAAAAGAGATAATAGAACCTGGGATAACTTTAGCATACCACACATTTAGACACTGTATCTGGGTCAGAGCTCAGATAAACAACTTTCCGAATTTTATCAATCCTTGTAACAATCCCCTGTAAAAATTGCCCACTTTTCACTTCAGAATCCCTGCTCTCTACAACCAAGAAGAAAAGAAGAATAAGATGTTGCAGTAAAGATTATTAAAACAGTAAAATATGCATTTTATGGGAAATAGAGAAGCATGAGGTGAATGACTGGCAACTATGTAACATGCTGCAGAATAACTTGACTGGTACTTACCGGCTTGGCTGTTCTTTGGCAAAAATCCCATAAATGATGACAAACCAAAATGCAGGATGAAACCATGATCTTCAATGCTTTTGACATATGCGGTGAGGACCTATAATCATAAAACAGTGGGCAGATGGGATAATCAATCTATAGAGGACATGCAAGCAAACAAGTTAACACTGTTTCATTACATCCTTGATACCTTTGAAAGATGCATACCGTGATAACCTACTAGTAGAGATAGATGCCAGTGATCACTTTGTTCAAAGACAAAATTTTGGTTCAGGAATATCTTTGTATAATATTATAATGTAGTTCAAGCTATCATTTTCTTTTCTTTTCTTTTTGTTTTTGGCTTGAGTATCACCAAAATAATGACGTGATGCCTACTCAAGCAGATTTTAACAAGGAGTCCATGAACTGCAGACACTCCATGCTACAAAGCCCTGTGCCAAAATGATTGATTATTGGTCCAACAATATGATAATCCTGAGTGGATAGTACCCAAAAAACTAGTTCTGAATCCTGGGATCTTTTCCCAATAAATAGCTTCTAGTTGAAGAAAATGTACCAAGTAATTGAACCATAGATCATATATATCTAATTACATGTACATAATTTATCAGTACAAATTTTGGCCCCAATTGGGATGAACGCTAAAGATAACAATATCTTTTCCATCTTTCCAATTACACATTGTTGCTCAAGATCATTGTTCCCTGCACAGACCCAACTAAAAGGGGGATCACTTGTGATGGACAATAGTTAGCAAACATAAGTTTCTCACAAGAAATACATCAATTTGATGTAAATCCTAGTTTTACCAGTCCATTTTCAGACACTATTAATTACAAGTTAAGGAAAAAATAAACACCAAGTTAATCAGAAAAGCTGCAGGGTGGTAATAGAGCTCATTGAATGGAATGTTTGACTGGGTATCAATGTGATTGTTGCATAGTTGTGGCAGGACATCCTCTTAGACAAACATAGTAGGGCTATCCAAGTCACTCTAAGCTTATATCAATTATGCTAGTTATATGAGACTAGGTAATTAGGCCACAGTATCCACCCTCGTCGACGCATAAATTAAATTAAATCTGGACTAAACCAGGCAGCCAGGCCTTTGCCGCTGCTGATTCAGTTAGCCAGATTAGATTGTTGGGATAGTAAGAGTACCATCCCAGGTATCAGAACAAATATTAAGAAGCCCACCCGGCATTGAGAGAGCAGCTAAATCTTAGTGAGCCATCTATAAACATGTAATCCACTAAACAAATATATCAATGATTGTTCTTTACATATTTTTAAGTAAACTCATATCCTAAATGAACCTGCTTCAAATCCAGTTTAAGTTAGAAAGCACTCTCATTTAAAAAAAATGATATTAATACCTAGCAATGAAAGGTTATCATGGTCCATGCTAATCATTGAGTTGTCTTACCATCCCTTCCTTAACAGCATCTAATGAGAAGCCTTTGTGCAATAACGAAAGGCGCAGAGAAAGCCAAATCTTTATTTTCTTGTTATCGTTCTTATCATCATCCAACTTCAACACAATGCATGAAACCAGCTGCCCTACATGGAATACTCTTGGAAGGCTACCTTCACCATCCTAGTAAAGAAGAGAATAACAATGACAGCAAAGTATTGAATAAAAGCATAATAATACCAGAACTAAGATTTAAAAAAGAAAAAGAAAAAAAAAATTGTGAATTCATACAAGCTTATAATACCTCAATTTGATCATTCAAAACAGGATCAACCGCATCCACAGAACGTACTAATCCACGCAATCCTCCAGGAAGACTGATTACAAGGTCCTTCTCGTTTACTTCAGTAACAACTCCCCAAAGCTTCATTCCAGGAGAAATGTTCTGTGCACAAATTAAACATGAAAAACTTAAGCACCACCTATGATATGAACAAAATATCTTTTATCCACTTGCACAGTGATTGAATTTTCGGTTCATACCTTCATTGTAATCTTATTAGCAAAACGAGGAAGCTTTCCGGTTAAAACATCGCCAAAAAGGGAACCTAAATCATCTCCAGATAATTGACCGCTCTTGTTCTGAAACTTCTTCCCCTTCTTATTCTTCTTATTCAAACGCGTCTCCTTCCCCTCCAACTCTTCATCAACTTGTGCTCTAATTTCCTCTCTTTCTCTCTGACTCAACGAACTCTTTCCACCTTAAAAGGCAAAAGGTCAAAAATCAGTAAAACAGAAATAGCTTTCTTTCCGTAACAATTTATCCAAAAAAAATCAATTCAAAGCTTAATTAATTATTCAATAATCTCCTTTCAAAATACACGTTCCATTTTCTCCGGAACCAAGCAGAAAATTTTAGGAGATTGAGAGACTTTGTTGAAAAACCTCGAGGGAAGTCAGGGACGTCATCTTCAAGTTGCAAAGCAATAGACGCATCTTTTACGACGGCGTCGTTTGTAAAACTCTTCTTGTTTTTCGTCTGCTTCGCTTTGAATTGCTTCTGTGATGCTTTGTTGAATTTTGGACCGTCGTTTTGTTTTGGATTCTGTTGTTTTTTCTTCGAAGGAGCTGCCATTTTCCGTTACTTGCGTGAAAAAAAAATCAGCAGCCCTTTTCCTTTTGGTTTTTCGAAATTGATTTGGAATGGAGACGGTGACTGATAAAGAGAATCAGGGTTTTGAAAGGGTTTTTGGATTTCGAAGTGACGATGCTGGTCATTACTAAGCCCTAGCAAATTAGCCTACGGGTCGGGTCGGGTCGGGTCGGCAGGGCGTGGTTTTTAATGGGCCGTGGGATGTTAGTTGGTCGACTTTAAGTTAGTGGGCTTTATTCCATCCAATTTTCATTTTAATGGGCCGTGGGTTATCATTAATCATTAACAAAAGCCAAAAACTGGATGTGAAATTCCTACATATATAAATTCATTGGCATTGTTTAATGGATACATCCTTTTACCCTAGCGTCAAAAAACTTATAACTATCTTTTCACAGTTATTTTTTATATTAATTAGTGGCAATTATTATCCTCTTTATGAATATAATAAAAGTTCTTTTTTAAAATATTTTTTATTTTTAAAATTAACACATCAAAATAATTTAAAAACATTAAAAAAATTAAATTAAATCAAAAACTTTCAAAAACATCATTGAACTGCTATATCAATTAAGACATATGTCTCTTTCCATTTTAAAAGCATAGTAAAAAACATCAAAAAACTATTAAAAAAAAATCAATGTTCATATCAAGGAGGGTTTTGGTAATTTTAAATTGATTTTTTCATGATTATCATTCAATGCAAGGGATAATTGACAATAAAAAAAATTAAAAGCATAATAAAACAGCTAAATTACTAATGAAAGTTAAAAAAATAAACATGGCTTCAAGGAGCTTTTCTATCATTTCACAATAATTTTTTTTTATATTAACATGTAAAATTAGGAGTAATTTAGTATTTAATAAAAAAATAAAAAGACAAAAACACATGACATTCCTAGAAGCATATGGGAGGCAACATGTATGGCATCTCCTAACATTTAAAAATATTTTTTTATTATATCATTGAAAGCATTATCATATCATTTTTATAGTAATGTAACTTATATTAGTAGTTCAGTTTAGAAGTATTGTTTTTTTTTTCTAAGAAAATTTTAACATGATATTTTAACTTTTATTCTTATATCTTGTATTTTTAATTTGTTGTCTTCATTTTTTATATAATTTTTTTTATTGTTAATTTTATCTTTCATGCTCAAGTTATCAAATATTAAATTCTTCAATTTAATTTTTATTTTTATTTTTTGGATTTTTTTATCATTTTGTTGAAATTTTATTGATTTTGAATTTTCTTAAGCATTTCATTCTCTCGGATATATTTTCAACGACCCTCTCGCTCAGCATCTAGCAACTAAAATATAAAAAATATAATTTAAAATTGAAATATAATTCTCTAAAATAATAATAGATAAATTAAAACTCTGTGCAGCAAAGTAAAGCTTTGTGTGCCCGATTCTATTTTTTATTATTTTAATTTATTTTTTAACTTCAACCTAAAGTAAAGTTCTATTTTGTAAAACTGATATTTAATTCATCATCATAATATCCATCATCATTACAAGAGCATATAAATTGAAAGAAAACTCAACATATAAAACTATGCTAGAGTAAATTGAAATTATAAAATTACAAAGAAAAAAAATCAATGATTGAAAAAAGAACTATTCATGGGACACGTAAATTTGGTTTCTTAATGAATTCTTCCATTACTTTTACCCAATTTTTAAGTTATTTTATTTTATTTTATAGAACGATAATTTATAGCTTTAACTAACATTCATGTCTTCACAGATAATAATATATGAATTTAAGTCTTTTATATGTGTTTTTAAAAACTATATTTTCAATTTAATTTGATTTTTGGTATTTAATTCAATTGTGATAATATAAAAAGAAAAAGAAATGGAGCGGACCGAGGAGAAAGAGAGAGAAATGAATAAAGTGATTATAGACCAAAAAACAATGCAGAAGAATATACAAATGAAGAAATAAATAAATTGAAGAATCAATCAAAATTAAAAAATTATTGAAAGAGATCAAGAAAATGAAATTTAACTAGTAATCCATGATTAACAATACATAAGTACATACATACATACATACATACATATATATATACATATATAATTTGCTTAATATTATTATATTATATATAAAATCAAAAGAGTTTGGTATTTTACAGTGCAGGTTTCCCAGTGAAACTATTATCTGCTCTTGGCTGGTAATTTTTTTTAAAAAAATTAAATTTAATTCTTAAAATTTTTATACACATCTGAGACATTTTGATCGAAATTAAATTATAATTATGTTTTTTATAAGGATTGGATTGGAAGATAAAAGACTTAAGTGAAAAATATAAATAAAATAGATGGCATCTCTATAATTTGTTTGCAAAATTCATCTTAGTCCCTGTCCTTTAAGCTATTTAATATTTGATCCTTGTAATTATTAAACATTACATTCCAGTAACAAACTTTATTATCATTTATTTTTAGTTTTTTTTTTAATTGTGGAGGAGAGAGGGGATTTCATAGGACTTTGGCCTAGAGAGAAGGGGTTGTTATTGAGAAAGATTTTAGTCACAAAATAATTTATTTTTTTGTTAAATAATTTTATATAATAAAAGAGTTAAGATTATAAATTTTTATATTAAAATATCTAAAAATATATATCTAAGTGAAAGATTTTTTTGTTTCGTATTGGATTTAGGTTTTGGGAGGCTATTAATTAGTCTAATAAGCTTATTATGATGTTTCTTAGGTGTTTTGAATAAACAATAAATTGAAAAATAAATATACACATATTAGTGACCGACTTCTAGGCACACACAGAAGACACGTTGTCATTTGTTTTTTTGCAGACAATTAGGCTGGATGACATTAACTGGAAAATATATATATATATATATCAATAGATGTGTTCTCTAAGCCTTTCATCACCTAGTCCTGTCATTTTTTTTAAATGATTTTTTTTCATTGATATTTTTTTATGTATTATTTTGTAAAATAATTTCCAATTATATGTTCTAATTAATACTCATTTTCTATGATTTTCTTACCTTATTTAACCATTTTAAAATAGCATTTGTTGTTTAATTATCTTGGATGTTTTGGTTTTTAAAAAGCTAGTATAATTTAATTGTAATGGTTTTTTTTTTGTTTTAGATTTGGCATGTATTTGTTTATACTACTTTTTTTAATATATACAACCTTGTATAATATGTATTTTTTATTTTATTTAATAAATTTTATGTGTTGATTTTTATTATAAATTAATTTATTAAATAGAAGCATGTAAATGATTTGTATTGTGTCATTAAATATTTTAATTTATATTAATCCCTTGAATTTTTTGAACTATATTTACTTATCATTTATGATTTTATCGTTCATGATTTTTTTATGAAATTTATTTACAAAATATTTTATGATTTATTTAATTTAAAGCTTGTATAAAGTTTTTTTCTATTTACATTTATTTTTTTAATATAAAAAAACATGTTAAAAAATTCTATGTATTTAAATTTTTATCTTGTACTAGTGTTTTCAATTTGATCATTGTTATTAAAAAGATTTACTTTTTATCTTTAACTCTTTTATAAATTTTGTACTTTTATTATTTAATCCAAATTAATAAATAATATATTATTTTTTATAAACTAAATTTATTTAGTTGTTCGAGATTACCACTTGAATTATTGAATTTCTTTTCTACTTCTTTCAAAAACACGTTTCCAACATTTAAATATTTTAACAAATAAATAATTCGGATCTATGCTCGAACAAAAACCTAGTTTTTCTTACTTCACCTAGGATAGTAGACATTCAAACAGTATATATATAAAAAAAGACACCCTTGCACAGGAGCCGCTTAGCCCGCCAAAGCTAAAAACCATCCTTCCCGCATAGCCCCCGCCATCTCCTACGCACACAAACACCTAGTCGTGACTCCCCGTCTCTCCCAATACAGCTTCATCACAGCAACAAGCCATGTCAGCAACCTCCTTTCCTCTCCAGCTGCACCGATCTTGACCTCCATCTCACCACTGACCTAAACCCCCCGACCACCAGCAGTAGCCTCTCACCGCCAGCACAAGCCATATCCCCAACAGCTATCCCTTCACCTTCACCTCTCTCTTCTCGTAGCAGTCCCAACAACGACCACCGACGACATTCCAGAAAAGCGTAGCTCCATAACGAACCACAACATCACCGATCCAAACTCGCCAGGAGATCGTGGGCAAACAGCAACGAGCAAGGAATCCGAAATCCAACGTCCAGATTTTGTTAGTTATGTTCGTTTTTTGCTAGGAGCGTGAAAACACGCGTCCCCTATTCACAGTCTTCTACGTGCCTGTGTCTCTCTTCGTCCTAACAGCTTCGCATGTTATTATTATGTAAGTGTGCTTGGAATAATTTGTAATGTATGCGTTGATTTTTGATTTGTGAACGTATAAACAACATGAACATCATTTATCGGGTTTGTATGAGATAACAGATGAAGATGGATTGAAGTTAATTAGCCTCTTGTGACTTAATGCAATGCAATTGGGTTTAATTATCGAGGATATTTGCCAATATATAGTTTTCTATACTTCAGGCCGCTAATGCTTTGCATAATCATCATTTAGCATGTGAAGTTTATCTTGATTTGGATGTGCTTGAAATGATTAGGTGCTAATGTAGAACAATTCATCTTTTCATGAAGGATGAATAATTTTAAAAAGAATTCGTAAGTTTCCATAACTAAATTGCATGGAAAATATAAAACATGGCCATCTCCATATGTTTGCGTCGATGATCCAATCGATTGCTCTATAGCTTCTAAAATCTTGGCTATTTTTGTGTTTGGTTGCAGAATAATGAGCGGTCGAAAGAAATAAAACAATATTGTCACTTGTTGACTCAACACTGACGACAACCGGAACGACGATGGTGTAGGGGTTCCTTAGGCCTTGAGAAAGTATACCGGAGGAAAACATTCCCTTCGTTTCCAAAACAGACCATCTGCCTAAACTATTACGGTAGATTCTTAAAATTTATTTGTTGTTATATTTTAAAAATATTTTTTAAAAAAAATATTTTTTTTCAAAATATTTTTTTAATATTTTTATATCATTTTAATATACTTAAATATAAAATAATTTTTAAAAAATAACCGACACAACTTAGATTCTTATGAACATGTTGAGATTTTACTTCATAGTCATATAATTACTAATCAAAATTCTTAAAATAATATTTGAAAATATAATAGTAATTACTTTTTAAAATGTTTTTCACTTAGAAATATATCAAAATAATATTTATTTATTTTTTTAAAATTATTTTTAATATCATCACATTAATATGATAAAAAAACACAAAAAATATTAATTTAAAGTAAAGAAAAAATGAAAAGTAATTTTTTATTAAAAATATTTTGAAATAAAAAAAATAATGTTGTGGTAGTTTAATTAAGAGTGTGATTGTAGTTGTTTTTTAAAGTATTTATGTATCT
>SRLM01000413.1:394580-482165 GCA_015708895.1 Populus ilicifolia | reverse complement strand
TTATTATATTATATTATATTATAGAACTGTCTTCTTTTTGTGTTTAATTGTTTTTTGGTTTAGTAATTTTTTTTATTTGGTTTAATTTGTTAATGTTGAATTTTTTAGCTGGTTATCAGACTTTCATAATATGAATTTCGAGTTTGATATATTAATCTAGTTTGACGAGTTAATTTAATTTTTTTTCTTTTTAATTATTTTTTCATTTATTTTAGTTTGTTAATGTTAATTTTTTTCTACTTGATTATTAGATTTTCATAACACGTATCCTGAACTTGACGGGTTAACTTGATTTAATGGGTTAACTTAGTTAATTCCAAGTAAACTCATCAATTTTTTTTTATTTAGTTATCAAACTTTCATGATGCGAATCTCAAGTTTGACAGGATAGCTTAATTTTAAATGTTAACCCAATTAATTTTGATTTATTTATTTATTTTTTTAATTAATCTATTTAATTATCATACTTTTATAGCATGACCTTATAATCAAACTCACATCTAATGCTCTTGGATCCGATGTTGCAGTCAAATTCATTTAAACTTGAGTCATGTAAGTTTAATATTATTATTAATATTATTCTTATGTCAAGCGTTGCAGTTAGACTCGAGGCTTTTGAGTATATTTTTGCAGAAAGATCTAACACTTTTAGATCTTAGTTTTTTACATATATTTTTTATGTAATAAAAAAATTTAACCCATGGTGTATAATTTTGGTTTTTTTCCCTCTTTTCTTTTTCTTTCCAGGTCTTTTAATGTGAATTGCACAGTGAAAAAGTTTATGCTTTTAGTTTTTTTTTATAATATCTTCATATTATTTTTTTTATTTAATTATTGGACTTTCATAACATGGATTTCAGGTTTGATGGTTTGACCTAGTTATCCAAAAAAATTTATTTTTCTTCATTAGTTTTTTTTCTTCCTCTATGTTTTTTTCTCTTTGCTTTTTGCTTTTTAATTATTTTTTTAATTTAGTTCATTAATATTTTTTTTATATTTAATTATCATACTTTCAGGATATGAATCCTAAGTTTGACGGGTTAACCTGATTTGGTGAATTAGTTCGGTTGATTTAGATTTTTTTTATTTGTTTTTTATTTCAATTTTATCTTTTAATACTGTATACAATCTATAGTAAAAATGATGATACCTTTAATTTTTTTTACTTGTCTTTTACTGTGGACTGCATAGTATAGTCCATGATGAAAAGACTAATATTTTTTTCTTTTTAATTAGTTTTTTATTTAATTTATTAATATTAAATATTTTTTTATTTAATCATCAAACTTTCGTGACACAAATTTTAGATTTGATGAGTTAACTCGGTTAATTTAGATTATTTTTTTCATTAGTTTTTTCTTCTTATAATTTTTTTTGTTATTTTTTCTTTTGAAACAATTATTTATTTTTATTTATTTATTAATATGATTTTTTTTCTATTTAGTTATATGCTAATGCCTCTTTTCTATTTAGTTATCTTAGGTTTGGCGGTTTGGCTAATTGAAGAATTTTTTTTCTTGGCTTTTTTTTGTTTGTTTTTATACCTTTGAATGTGGATTGCATAATACAATTTACAATGGAAAAACTAATGTCTTTTGTTTGTTTTTTTTTTAAGTAATTTTTTTTTATTTAATTTAGCTTGTTAATGTTTAATTTTTTTATTCAGTTATCAAATTTTTATGACAGATTTCATGTTTGACAAGATAATTTAATTTAACAGGTTAGCCCATTTAATTCTCAGTAACCCGTTATTTTTTTTATTTAGTTATCTTTGAAGGGTTAACCCAATTAATTCATACTTTTTTTTTATTATTTTTTTAATTAATATATTTAATTATCATATTTGTTATTTTTATTATCAGATTTACATCTAAGGTTATCAGATATGGTATTTCAGTCACACCTATTTAAATTTGGATAATACAAGTTTAATATTATTATTAATATTATAAATATTAATATTACTCTTGGATGAAATATATTTCATATTCAAGATTCTTAAATATATATATTTTTTTAAATTAACATTTTTAAATTTTTTTGATATATTTTATATAAAAAAATAACTTACAGCATCGCTAACTAGTACCCTTGAAGTCTCGTCTGAATGAACCCATGGTGTTCTTGAATGGGCTGAGCCTAAGAGATTTTACTTTTGAACGATTTAAATTCATGAACTATGGACTGGCCCAAATGAAAACTTGTCTTTCACGATGTCTGAAGGAATCCAAACAGTAGGAGAGAAGCAACACCGTCTATTGACGGCTAGATTTTGGAAGACCGGTTGCGGACTTACAACACTGCGATGCATGTTAACATAGGCAATGGGAAAGAAGGTTCTCGAATCTCGATTTAAAAAGGGCCCATAGTCTTTCATGGAGCATGCTTGCCCGTGTTACATTCTTTCTCGTGGAATCCTCTGGAAGGAGAAGCAAAACCGACACCGTTTCAGGTGCTTTTCTCATTCTCTCTGCTTCTACTTCTCTTGATCTTTGATATTTTCTCCGATCTTTATCTCTCAATTCTTCAAATAATCTTTCATTTTGTGTTTTTATAGTCTAATTTTATTATAAATTATGAGAGGAGAGGCCAACGAAGAGCTTGTACTTCTTTCAATTGTTTTTTGCTTAATATTTTATTTTTATTTTTTCGAAGGAATTGGAGATTTGTGAATATTGAAAGCTATTGGTTTTTGTATTTAATCATAGTGGTTGTAAAATAAGGTTTTTCTTTGTTTGTTGCAGGCAGTGATATTTGTTGAAAATGAGGGGAAGAAGCTACAGTTACAGTCCCTCACCCCCAAGGGGTTATGGGAGGAAACATAGGAGTCCTAGCCCTAGGGGTCGGCATGGAGGTCGTGGTAGGGATCTTCCTACTAGTCTTCTGGTTCGCAATCTTCGTCTTGATTGCAGGTTTGGCTTTTCTCATTGATTTCCTGCTGTTTGAATTCACGTTCTCGATGTTCATGTAGTCATCTGTTGCTTCATGTTTTGCGCAAATTTGGTCCTGCTTCAATTCTTCTCGCTGTAAATGTTGTCAATTATATCCATGTTATTATTTTAATAGTGGCCTCACTTAGGACGAGATGTGTATAACATGCACGCTGCCTTCAGATTATTGTAGCCGAAGCTACCTTTTTTTATTTATTTATCTACAGCTGTATTTGTGCTGGTCAAAATGAAGAGAAAGTGGGGCTATTCATCAGTTTATGCCAACAAAATGTGTGAGCGGTTTCTTTCTCTCATTTTCTTTGCAGGCCTGAAGATTTACGTGGACCGTTTGGTCGGTTTGGCCCTCTGAAGGATGTTTACTTACCCCGAGATTACTATACCGGGTAAGATGAACTCCTTTTCACTCCGGGCCATGGCAGTTTTAAAGAAGAACTATAGAGTTTGCCTATAACATATAGTGAATCCAGTAATCATGTCTTTAATTTTGTCAATTTCTGTGTTCAATTTTGGTATGCATGTCATTGATCTTCATGAATCTCAAAACTATTTAGTCTGGGATTTTTTCTTATTATGTGATATTGGTTTATGGGAATTTGGTTGTTTTTATTGAAAGTGGTGAAGATACAAATGAAGTAATTAGAGTGAAGACAAGTATGAAGTAGTAAGAGTGATGGCAAGAAGGAAGTAATGAGAGTGTTTTGAAGACATGTTCAAGTAAGAAGGAAGTAATGAGAGTGTTGTGAAGACATATTCAAGTAGTGAGAGTACTGTGCATGTTAATGTACATCAAGGTTGTGGGGAAGGTGGGTTTGAATACGTTCTGAAGAAGTTCAAGTGTTGAAGAATATCAACTCAATTTAAAATTTGGCTTCTACAAGGTTAGCAGCCGTATGATCATTTTATTTCCATGACATGAGTGTCAGCAAGTGCTTATCATGATCTTCCGCATCAAGCCTGGAGTCTGGATCCTGTCTTTGGGCAGTCAGGACACCTGTTTATATTAATTTGTCTGAATTCACTTTGTTGTGTCGTCTTTATGTATTCGGTTGTAGGGAACCTCGTGGCTTTGGATTTGTCCAATATTTAGAACCAGCTGATGCTGCAGATGCTAAGCATCATATGGATGGTGAAATTCTTTTTGGACGGGAACTGACAGTTGTGTTTGCTGAGGAAAATAGGAAGAAGCCTGCAGAAATGAGGGCAAGAGATCGTGTGAGGTAACTGTGGTTATTTAGCCGAGTCCGCATTCATTGAATATTGATGCATTGTATGGAAATACGGACTTGAGCCTCCTTTCCATGCAGACTGATGCAAGAGATGATTATTATTATTATTATTATACTTTATATGGTTGCTGTTGTTGAAACATCAAAGACCATGAATTTTAGGTTACCCATTTTTGAGGGCATATAAAGTGCCAATTCATTTTATTTTTTTTAAGAAAAAAGAAAGATGACAGTTAAGGTAGTTAGTATTGCTGCCTGTTTTGACGACTGCAAAGCTAGGTCTTGAGTTAATTTGTGCGCAATTAATTGCAGGGGTGGCCGGTACAATGATCCCAGGCGCTCTCCATCACCACGCTATGGACGGAGTTATTCTCATAGTCCTGTGTATTATTCTCCTGCCTCCAGGCGAAGACGTTATTCAAGGTCAGTTCCCACTTCTCTTTATCAATTTAGTTTAATGAAGTCGGACCTTTTTTCCTGCAATTTGTGATGGATTTGGAAAAGCAGTTTTTACCAATATAATATATTTTGGTAATCCATACAGATCTCCTAGAGATAGAAGGTATAGAGACCAATCCTACTCAAGGTCTCCTTATGGTTCAAGGAGCTATAGCAGGAGCCCAGTTAGGAACCGTAGCCGGAGCCTGGACTACTCTAGGTGATAAGGAACAGTGGCAGCGAGTAAGACCTGACCTATCGCGAGTTACTAGTGGAGGTTAATGATGTGTCAGTGTGATCTGATTGTGGAGTTTCTAGAGTTGGCAACTAGATAGAATAATGTTTTATCAGATGTATTGTATAAACTCAGTTTAAGCAATGATAACTGCTGATTATATGCCTTTTAACCCTTATTCTCCAATGGTTTGTGAAGGGATAACTGATATCTATAGATGTGGTATGCCAACGCTTTATCCATTTTGCTATTCACAACTTCGTGGATCAATACACAGTTTCGCGTAAACTACACCAGACGAAAGTTAGATGGTTCTATGTACAGAAATATGTTCCAGTTTTAGGGGGGGCCTTTTGGCCTGCAGCTGCGGGCAACTTTTGGTAATGTTACTTATAGGGTGTTTAGGATGGTAATATATTAAATTTGTTTTTTAAAAAAAAGTAATCTGAATATAAAATAATTAATTTGTTTTTTTGTTTAAATTTTAGTTATTCTTTGTTTGGGCTGTAATTTCAAATGAGAACTTAACCTAACTTCTAGGTCGGGTCTGAGTTCCAAAGCAAACTCGGTAAACTATTTAGGAGTTGTTTGTAAACTATTTAGAAGATGTTTGCAAGTTTTGTATTTTAAAGTTTGTAAATATATTAAAATAATATTTTTTAATTTTTGTAAAATTATTTTTAATATTCATTTATAAGATAATTTGAAAAAATGCAAAAAAATATTTATTTAAAAAATAAAAAATTAAAATTTTTTAAAATCATTTTTAATGAGCAAAAATAACAAAATTCGCACTTTAGAAGTTGAAATTTAATTTTATTAAAAATAAATATAAATACTGTCAATTTAACTATTTATTTTTATAAAAAAATGTACAGAATGAAGGGACGTTGTAGATTGATTTAGGTTAGTCAAATCATCTAATCCACCCAATCAATGACCTAGCTTTGCTTTAGCTTTGTTCAGTAGACCTTGCTTTGCTTAATTAAATAGTTATAAAAATATTTTTCTAGAATTTGCTTGAAAAATAATAAATAGAATTATAAGGAGAAAATTACCATTTTCAATCTAGTAAAATCATATTGTTTCAATAAAAACATGTTTTTAACTGTTAGCATTATTTTTAAATACAAATTTATCATGATCTCAGGAGGAAACTTCATTTTTATTGAATAATCACATGCAATTGTTTAGGCATATCAAATACATAATAATTGGAAAAAAAATTTTAGTATTCTCATAAAAAATTATAATATCATTTAAGAATCATTTTAAAATTAAATAAATATTTAAATATTATACTAAATATTTTTCTTATTATACTGTAATCACAATAAAAAAAACTTAAAACCTGTCTAAGAGATGGGACCTGTGACCTCGTCCTACTAAAAAAAAGGTAGCATACCATTCATCACTTATTTCTTTAAAAAATAAAGCAAATGATTTTGAGTTTTTGATTAAGGGAAAGTTCATCGATTAATTTATCAATTTAAAACATCTCTAAATTAATTTAAAAAACACGCAATCATAAAAGAATTCAATTTATTTTTTTTTATTTTTGTAATAGCTTGACCCAACTTGTTATATATTATCCACTCTGAATTTTTCATTCTTACGGTTTTATTTTTGATGATGTGAGCCTATCACTAGACCTAACGCTTTAAAACACATACAACAAGTTAGCGATTAACACTGTTAATAAGGTCATCAATTAAATTTTTACCCATCAATGTAAGATCTTACCATCCACCTCTTTTAAGTAGTTCAATATCCCTGTTAATACCATTGGATAGCCAGTGAGATTAGTTCTAGTATCAGATATAACATTCCAACTCAAGTTGTTATATAATATTTGTTTTGGACCTTCCTGCCTCATGATTTTATTTCTGGTGATGCAAGTCTATAACTAGATTTGATTTCCCGAAACAAATATCATAAGTCAGTGATGAGTATTATTGATAAGATCAATAACCAACTCCTCACCCGTCATATAAAATCTTACAACTTTCATCTTCTATAATTATTTTATTTTTTATGCATAGAGAAGTAAGCCATATTTTTTAAAAGTTGCTGAAGGTTATTGTTGAATTGCATCAATACTAAGTAGATATTTTAAAGCTACTGCCTACACCAATTGGCAAGCAAAATTCATTTTGCTGTACAACTCTTGCAATAATTATCTCCTTCTATAATATTGTTTAATGTGCGTTTTAACAAGTAAATATGATATAATTTGTTCGTATTTTGATTCTTCAGTATCTTTTTCATGGCATGCTAGTTTGTTTGTTTATTTTTATTTTTCTTTTTAATTTAAATTAAACAATCATAAGAAAAAAAATTTAAACTTGAATCTTGAAGGACAGCAAACACCTCGTTGATGACCCTCAAGGCACATGTGGTTAAATAAGCTGTGAAATTCCATAAGAAAAACTTCCACAAAATAAGTTCACTGTAAAGAACAAAGACATTTGCAAGAGCTTTAATAGAAAACACTTCATCTGCAACAATACTGAACATTAACCCAAAAATACGTTGGATGATTTTTTTTAAGATGAACTAAATAACTATTATAATCAATAATGAAAACTATACTAAAATTGTCTCTCTCTCTCATTTACTTGAGTGCATGACATGTAGTTTATTAACAGTTGTATGTAAAATTGGTAGAACTTGAAAAGCAATTTGCAGTGGGGAATAGACTGCCTAAATTGGCACCAAACTTGCAGGAAAATCTATAATTGCATATAGGAAACAGACGTAGACACGTCGCCCGCCTTGCCTTCCTTTAAAGCTCCTTCTCCTGACCCCAAAGTCTACCTTACTAGTAACTACATTACAATGTCCACGCGCCCATACTCTTACAAATAACGCTTTACATGTATATATTTATATTTTGTATCTTACATATTCTTAAATGAGTCATAAAACAATACAGTTCATCCATTAGGTTCTAGAAATTTCAAGAATTTTGTATTCGGGTTATTTTCCATCCAAAATTCCTAATTTATGCCACAAAAGTGTAATCTTAATAAGAATTTGATAGAAATATTAGCAAGAATGGACAAAAGGACCCAATTGAGAAATCTCAAAGACATTTGGGATGTGATTGATGAAATTGTTTGTTATGGGACTTGATTGATAATTTGGTAGTACCTTGGGAATTAATTTTCGATTCCCTCTACCTTTTAGACAATATTATAACCTGAAATTGTTTTTTACTTTATGTGCTTAAATTTCATTATAACACAGGTCATTTCGTAATTTTTTAGATTAAAATTGGGATTTTTAAATGAGAGGTTCAGACTCGAAAGTCATGAGAGGTAGGGTGGAGATTTATAGAAGAGGAAGGACCATCTTATGCCGTATTACTCCAAACAAGACAGCTAAAACAAATAGATGAAAGCTATTTGAACCGTGGGTCAAATATTTTTTTTATAAATAAATATACACACAGACTTTTACGATATATTTTTATATATAAAAAAGTTTCAAGTAGAATTTGAATTTTTTTTTATATATATATAATCAAATAAGCTAAAAACTATTTATGTAAAAATAAAATAAAACTACCAAGCCTAATCTTTACTCAATTGAAATAAACTAGTTATAAAAACATAAATCATAAATTTAATCGAGTTCAATTTTTTTTTATCTAAAACAAACATTTATAAAATTAAAAACTAATAAGATATCAAAATATTAAAGTAATTAAAAACAATAAAGACAACTATCAGGTGGCTCACTTAGACAAACAAAATATCTTCACTACTAAAATATCAAGGCTATCTATTTGAGACCAATAAAAACCTATTCTCAATCATAATTTAATTCATGAATACTATAAAAATAATATAAATACCTTGTAAAACATATTGATAGCTTTAACAATACATAAATTGTCTTGAAAACCCATAATCGACCTAAAAAAGATTTTTTTGGGGTTCAAATTTACCATTTCATGCAAGTTTGAGAGATAAACAACACCCTATCTATACTTTGCTTATTAAAAGAAACTTATTGAAACCAAAATCACTTGTTTACATGGATGGAATTGGTTTCAATCAAAATTTTCTTTCTTTACTATTGGAATCTGACTATTCTCTCTCTTTCTCAAACCAGGGGCTAAAAAATAAAAAAATTTAAATTAAGATTAAAATTAAATTTCATAAATTGTTAGTGATCAAAAACTTATAATATAAAAAGTTGGAGGACTAAAGTATATGTTTAGCCCTAGTTTCATCATTTAATATTTTATTAATTATTAATTGGATAGCATAATTTATTTTGGTTTGATATTTTTTTCAATTCCCATGATAATTGGTCAAATCTCAACATATAAGTATCTATTTTACATTGATTTTTTTTAATTATTTAATTCAATTGAGTCTATAATCTAAATCACGAGTTTAATATGTTAATTTTGATTAGCCATGAATCAAGCTTTATATTTTTTTTTGTTGCATAAATAATTTTTTATATATTTAATTAAATGTTTACATAAATTTTTTGATATGTAATTGAAGGTTTTTTATGTTAAAAAACACTTAAAAAAATATTATTGTATCAAGAAAAAAATTAATTTAGATGAAACATGAGTGAAATAGCTACTTCAACATCTATATTATACTTGTTATTCAAATGTTAAAGAATTTAGATAATTATACCCCATCTGTCAAATTTCAAGTGTTCATATAGACATCTATTGTCTTGCGTAATATTTATTATTTAACATAAAATAAGATATATAATAGAGATAATATATATATATATATATCATATTCATTACCTATTGAATAAGATAATTGTCCAAAAAACTCAACAATTAGTTTGGATCAATATACAGCATTTTCAAATAAAATTGTCATCCCTAAATTGAGTCCTCACTCCTGGTATTTTACTAGATTACCATTGAATTACAAGTCTATTGGTGGAAACTAATTTTAGTCGAACGTTTGATATTCAGTTCAATTAAACTCCTAACACAAAATCATTATCGATCTTCTAATTATACTCATTCCATTGTCTCTCGAGCACAACTGTTCAACCATTTTTGTGTTCAATCCTTCGTTTCCCTAAATTGATGATCAACATCTTTCTATTTGTATCAAAACACCAATTAATGTATAACAAACTAGAAATAAAAATTAATCTTTTTACTCAAAATTAAATTCCAAGTTGAGTAAAATTTCATTTTTAATAGTCATTTATAAAATATGAAAACAGAACAAAAAGAAGACGACCCAATGAACGCCTCATCATCTAGAAGAATCCTTAGAACGATGGTTTAATTGTGAAACAGAGCTAGCCCCCTCCAAGAAGCTCGGTGGAAAAAAAAGAAAAGGAGTTTCATGTTCTTGAGCACATAAGCAACATTTCTTCATAGATTAATTAGAAATAAAACAATTACGGGAGGCGATTGAAGTGTTTTTTTTGTTTGAAAATGTATGATCAGAAGTATAGGGACTAAAGTGGGAAGCATGGAAATTTAGGGGGGGGAGTGTCTCTCTTCCCTAACCCCTAGCTTCAACACTGCTTGAAGCTCATACAATGATCCCATAAAAGTAGTTCTAAATATCTAGCTAAGTGGAGGACATGGACAACAAACAATATACGATGATGACAATTCGAAGGACATATCTTTAATTGAGGTACCACAGGGAAAACAACGAAGAGGAATGCACCTGGCCTTTGCTTTTTCTTCGAAGTGCTAATCATTTAAGTGTGCCAGCACTTCATTGGAAGTGTTAGCTTTAAATTTCGAATAAAAATAATTTTATTTATTTAAAAAATATGAAAATACATGTAAAAATAAAAAAACTGGAATTTTTTTAATCAAAATTATCATAATATTTTTTTACAAGTTATTGTTTAAAATATATTTTTATTTTAAATACATTAAAAATAAAATAATATCTTATATAGCACGAGGTATTGGTTGTTAATCTTATGAATAATACTGATTGTTAATTTATTATATATATATTTTAAGATAATAAATTTAATAAAGAATTCTGTTATTTAAAATAAAATTATAAAGATAAAAAATTTAAAATAAAAATATTTCAAACAAAACTGTGACACAGAATATCCAAATCTTTGCACTTGCACACAAGTAGAAATCCTTAATAGATAATAGTTCAAATTTAGTATCCTAGAACTATAGGATCGAATGCCATTCCTTTTCATAATGTCCTTTCGTAAGCAAGTGATCTAGTTTATGAGTTAGTTGCATATGAAGTAATGCAATCGATTAAAGACAAAAGTAGTTCAGACATAATTAGGTGGCTTCATTATCCAAATCGAAAATCGGGTTTCCATCTTGACTTAACCAACGTCAGTGAGTGTCGACAGAAAAACATACTTAAAATATTAATTAATGTAGCCAATATAACCAAGATAAGAAGCTACCTTAATTATTATTTTTTATATATAGCGTAAGCAAATTCATTCCGTTTATGATAACCCCATTTGGTTTTTTTATTGCTTCAAATTATTTTTTTATGTTATATTATTTATGTCCCACGTGTTTCTCTTCTAATTATTTTTCTCCGGGGGGCTTATTTCTCATCCTTTATTCTTTATTTTATCCCAAAATTAAAAGAATTGAGAACCACGCGCCAAAACAGCGTGTGCATAAAGTTGATACTTAAAGAAAGACTCCCTTCAAGTAAACTTCCTCTCGTGTTTCCAATTCTCCTTCCAAAAGAACCACCGCTGTCACATCTCTCTCTCTCTCTCCCCCCCCTGTGAAGAAACGAGAAGAAGGAGAGCAAATGAGTCGTCTTGCACCATTATCAGAAGAACCCATAAGCGAAGATGAAGAGTACAACACAAACTGTTCAAAGAAGAAAGTTCACTCATGGAGAAACTGGCTCAAGACTCATTTCCATCTTGTTTTCAACAAAAGATCTGACCTTAAAGTCCTCTTAAGTGTTCTTGGCTGCCCTCTCTTTCCTGTCTCCATCCATTATAAATCTCCCGTCAATGAGGTATGTCATGCATGTAAAACCGTGTCTTTTTAGATTTCTTTGGCGTATAAGGAAGTAAATCTAGCCCATTTTGATCTCTTGGTGCACTTTTTCAAGGAACGTGTAGTAATATCTGGTTTCTCTAGATTTTTTGGTCTATTCTCAAAGAATTTGTAATCGGTTTTCTAGATTTGTTCTTGCTGTTTAGGAGCTCCAAGCCTAAGTAACCAAAGTTGGAATCACTGGGCCAATGGAAAGTAACCAATGAATGGCGGTGGTGTTTGGTTTGTGGATGATCAGTGCCCTCACTGGCTCTCCACTGAGATGCCTCAAAGTCCCCACCAAGCACTAGGCCAATGGAAGAAGAATCAGAAATAAATAAAAAAAAGAAAAAGAAAAGTTCAGGCCCAGTGTTCGGGGGACCACTGCCATCTCAACAATAACTTAGAAAGGACACTACGCCCAGCATTTTCTGGGTCAAGTAATGAAGATAGCTATCAAGTACATGTGGAAAAAGTATTAGGGTTTCATCTGATAATTAATTATTTTATTAGGTTTGGATGACTTTTTGTGAGAATTAATGATTTAAAAGTGGGTCTCAATCTTTTACATTAAAGTTAGAAGGTCTGTAAACTAGTTAAAAGGGGGTCCAAAAGAAAGTATCGATTCACTTTCCTCTCAAGGCACAAGAAAAAAGTTTAGAGAATAAAAAAAAAAAGAAAACAGAAAAGTGGGTTAATAATTAATAATTAATTTATATAGGTAAGATTAAATAATGTGGTCATTAATTACGTGCACAGCCATTATTGATGTGGTTTAAGTCTACCCAGCAACCTAAATAAGAATTAGGATTTATTTTATATTAATAAGCCGGTCGTCTAGGTCTGTCTATATATAGAATGGAAACACTCCAATAATTTAGCCACATGAACTAATTAAAAATCTAATTTCCATTTTATATTATTTCTATTTTTTTCAAAATATCTATATCATGCATTTTTACCATGGTTATCCATCAATGCATATGATTTATTTAAAATAAATAAAGTATAAAATCCCGAGTTTTTCTCAAGTATGAGATATTGAGATCTGTCTTTTCCACTTGAAATTATAAATCAATTTTTTTGAGATATGCTATTTAAAAAAAAATCAAAAAATAAAAGGAAACATTTAATGTACAAGTATATATTTGGTGCAAGTTTAAATAAACTTGATAATTATTAATTTACACTAACTAGCGACAACCATAACAAATTAATGTCTTTAATCGACAGGTATCCTCCTCAGCTCAATACATTATGCAACACTTCACTGCAGCAACCGGTTGCCGAAAACTACAAGGCAAAGTGAAAAATATTTTTGCTACAGGAAAGGTTACAATGGCCATGGTTGATGAGCTTGGTGGCTCAGCTATGGCTGGAGTCACTACAGCTGCACAAAAAGGGTGCTTTGTAATGTGGCAAATGGCCCCTAACAAGTGGCTAATTGAGCTAGTCGTTGAGGGCCATAAAGTTGTAGCTGGTAGTGATGGCAATGTGGCCTGGCGCCACACTCCTTGGCTTGGCTCTCATGCTGCGAAAGGTGGAGTTCGGCCTCTACGCCGAGCGCTTCAGGCAAGTGGTACTAACCAAGAGTTATTTCATTTTTGCTTTGCATGTCTAGCTAAGCGGTAGTAAATAAGAGTAATAATTATCGATGCCCTTTTGGCTATTTATTAATAAATAGTGGCCTAACCTTGAATCTTGGCTCGTGACTATATGTATCTTTAGGAAGACCAGTTCGATCCTGGCTATAATATTGTCTTTGTTTATGTAGATATCATACGGCAACCATATAAATATGAGTGGTGACATTAAATTTCATGTATGATTTTTGAAATTAATTTTCACTTTATTTTATCCCAGGTTTAAATATTTTCATTCAATTAAAATTACAATTTTAAAAAAATATAAAAAAACCAGTGTGAACACATTGAATTGTTTGACGAAAAAGAGTACAGTAATCCTGTGTTAATTACTTCAGTTTATTATTTTATGTGAATTTCTTTATAACATCATGTGGATGTTATCAGACAGAGAGCGTCCCTATTCATGTGCAGCATATATGCGACTAGATGATTATAGATTGCCTCTGTTCAATATCATTCCTAATTTTACCAGAATCAAGATCCAACCACCCCAAGATGCCGGATCTTGGTTCCCCTTCTTCAAATAATGGAGTCGGTTAAATCATGTCTTGTCAGAAACGAAACCAATGCTAGCTGTTTATTGAAGATAGACACCGTTAGGTTTTGACAATGATGCTCAAGCTGCAGGCACCAACAAGCACCCTGCACGTGATTCATTTGAGATCATCATGGAAACAGTACAAGTACCCATTTTCTTCATCATATTTTTTCTTCTGGGAATCTAAAAAGAAAAGTAGTTCATGTTCTAGTATTAACATAGCTAAGTAAATGCATGAAGGCTAGGGTTGTATTCAAAATTCTTCCTCCTAGGACACTCATTTAAGAGGTGATGGCCTCTTACATGAAGTTTTGAGTGTAACTTGGAGCAGATATAGTTAAATTGGTTTGAACCGTTCATGAGATTCATGTTGTTGACTGTTAGCATTTGAAATTATATATTCTTAGCTTTCAATTCTCTATTAAAAGTTAATGAATTAATTACTTGTATTGGGAATTAAAACAACACCATTTATACATACATACACACACACACACACACACATATATATATTAAGCGCCATAAAATTCCCAAGTTGTTGACGTTCAAGATGGAAAAATTCATGCAGGGACTAGATCCTCTGGCAATATCAGCTGTATTCTCGCCATCACAATACGTGGGAGAGAAGTGTATCTCGGGCATGGATTGTTTTGTTCTGAAATTGTCTGCTGATCAAGCTGACCTTGCTGACCGAAGCGATAGCACTGCAGAGATGATCAAGCATGTAATATTAGGCTACTTTAGCCAAAAAAATGGCCTCCTGGTGTATCTTGAAGACTCGTACTTAACCAGAATTCAATCTCCAGGAACCTACCCCACATACTGGGAAACCACAATGGCAACAAAAATAGAAGACTATCGGGCAGTGGAGGGTGTGATGATAGCACATGGTGGTCAATCAAGTGTGATGATCACAAGGTTTGGGGATAACTTAAAGGAAGGTCTTTCGATCACACGGATGGAAGAGACATGGACAATCGATGATCTTGCATTTGATGTACCTGGACTCTCCATGGACTGTTTCATTCCTCCTAAAGAAGTTCAGAAGGATTATCCGGAGGAGAATCTTGATTGGAGATCGCCATTACAGTGATGATCATCATCTTTTACGCCATGGCAGAGCCAAATACTTCTGCAAGTGTAGTTTATATATATATAATCTTTAACTCCGACTAGCACAGCAGAGATGATTTTTAATATGTGCGTAAATACATAATGTGTAACGTACTTTTACAGTACACGTTTTGTTTCCTTGAAGGAGAACTCGATATCCAGGTCCACCGGTAATGAATGTTCTTGTGACGTAGACTGTAAGTCACACCAACACTTGTATACATATCTGCGAGAATCCTCTAACGTCTCTCTTTTTTTTTTTTGTACTTGAGCTTTGATATATTATAAATAAACTTTTGGGAGTATGGTTGTAAAAAAATAGAGCTAGAAATTTTTTCTACCATTAGCTGTAAGCAGGTATATATAAATTATTTTATGAAATTAATCATTAATTTATATATATAAATTTTTTAAGTTAATCATATTTTATCAAATAAAATTTATTTATGATTGAATCCAAATCAATATTTTTAATAAATTTTTCAAGTTAATAATAACATTTTAATTCAAATTTAAAATATATAAAATTGAAAATAATAAAAATAAATTATATTATTGAAGTTGCACCCTTTCATATTTTATGAAATAAAATTTATTCACGATTGAATCCAAACTAATATCTTCAACAAGCTCTCATTCAATGTAAATTATCATAAAATATATCAAAAATTCATCTTTTATTTTATTACAAAAAATAGCTTTAACATGTTTTATTGTTGAAAATGCTTATTTTATGGTGACAATGAAAATAAACAAAATTAAAATAAGATGAAATGACTTGTCAATCAAATAATAATACCGTGACTTATTTATTTTAATCAATCCTTCACATGATTCAGAAATGGTAGATGTATTCTAAAATTCTTATGATAAATTACATCAATTTAATAATGTTCCATTCGAGATCTCAAATAATATATTTTTTATTCATTAAAATCTCCATGATAAAATTTCTTAGCGAGCTTGCAAATAACATCAACTTTAAATAATTTAAAGTTGTTTTTAGGTTTTATAACAAAGTAATTAAGTAGAAGGAGTTTTACAGTCTCATCACTAAATCTAAAATTTAATTATTCCAACTAAAAATATATTATTAAGTTAAATATATCATAATAATAATGTTAATAAACTGTTACTAGTTTTTGTTATTGATATAAATGACTTATAGTTTTTTTATACGAAACATTTATATGTGGTATATCAATCTCATATTATGTACAAATAAAATATACATATGTAAGTAGAAAATTAAATCTAGCATCTCTCAAATTAAAAGCAATGCTTTATTAGTTAGTAAAAAATAAAATATAATTAAATCAATTTTCAAGTTCACAAGTAGGAGTTCTCCATCTTTTTCAAGGAGACAATATTTTTTTTTATCTTATAAAAAATAGATTATTCATATCTAAACTTAATGAAAAACATTTGATTTTCTTAATTAGAATTTCACTAGTATCTATCTAGGTTATTTAATAATAATAATTTTATCTTTCTGATTAATATTTATCTTTGCTATTTTTTAAGAGAATTTATTGTAAAGTTCATAAATTATCATATAAAATAATTAAATTTTAATAAATGTATTAACAAGATTTAGTTAATAGGTGTTACGAGGAAATTGTTTAGTTTTTTAAATTTTAACCAAATCAAGATTAATATATTTAATAATATCTTACTTTTAATACCATAATATATATCAATTAAAATCTTTTAGTCTATGTATGTGAAATCCAAAATAAATTTATAATTTTTGAAATATTAAAGATAAAGGAAAGCATATAATTTAATTATTTTTTTCACAAAGATATTGGTATCAATTTGTTGGATAAAAGATAGATTATTTATATAAAAACTTAATAAAAAAATTCAATATTTCAACTAACTTTTTACCAAGTTATACGTTTAGGTTGTTTGCTAAAAGTCATTCTGCTATCCTAAATAATATTAGATAGGAATACTAATGACATATCAGGGTTTTTTTTTAATGAGAATATATATAGAAAAATTTATTTTAAACCCAGAGCACTAATTTTTTTTTGAACTTATTAATTACTGCATGTGTGTAAATTAGAGTTTTAAAAACTAAATGTTAGGATTCTTTTTTTTATCCGCGCCTGTATATCCCTTCATTTATGATGGTTGAGATTGCATTTTAAAATATTTTTTATGTTAAAATATATTAAAATATTTTTTTAAAAAAATTCTTTTTAAAATCAACACATCAAAATAATTGAAGATATATATAAAAAAATTAATTTTTAATAATTAAAAAAAAATTAATCTGCATTTCCAAACAAACAGACATGAAAAACTCGAAGAAATATACATAGCGGCGCAAGTGGAATTATTTTCAGCAGGGTCGCTTAGAAACCCTCATCTATAATACATAATCAATATAGAACATTAGATTATCAATTGTAATTAAACCCAATTCACTGTAATAATTCATAATAATATCAAAGAAAAAAATCAAACACATGCAATTAGCCCAAACTAATATGACATGCATGTAATAAAATAAATAATAAATTATATTCTATAGAAAAAAACAATTTTGAATCAAATTAATTGTTGAGTTTTACCTTATGTCACTAAAATGTAGATCAAATGGATAACATGATATACCTTACGGGAAATCCAATTTAATGTTCATTTGGTCGTATTTAATTAATTTCCCAGGCAAAACTATAATTGAGCTTTGTAGTTATTAACATGTCCTTCCAATAAATGTTATATTTCTATGACTTTTTTGTTTTCTTTTATAAACTGGACTCATTTTCGAGGTGTAATTTAATCCGAGTTGTATGATATATAATTATCTAAATTTTTTACGCGTTAAATAAAACTTAATTCGTCAGTATTCATTCCTATATTTAACCTCATCTTTCAAATACACACACACACGAATGAAGTCTCTGGAGTCCAAATAGTTTGCATTTATTCTTGATCTCTCTCCTTTTGTTGTTGGTACTAGATTTGGAGGCTTGTATTATGTAATGTATGGGTCAAAATATTTTTTAAAAAATTAATCGGGCAACAAAAATTAAATGTGTCTTAAAAAAATTAAAAATAAGACTTGATTAAGCATGCAAAGTATGTAAGTCAAATCATGAAACTAGGATAAACAAATAAAATAAAAAATTTAAAACAAAATTAAAAAATAAAATTAAAATCAAATCAATTAAAAAAACCACAATTAAAAAAAACCAACCATACCAAATTCTATGATTCAAATCATGTTAATGTGATAATTGAATAGAGGGCAACACATAACTCAATTTCAAAACAACATCACGTTGAATGTAAAAATATTAAATTTAAAAAGAATGCCCCTTAAAAAAATCAAGCCCACCTAAACCAACTAACAAAATTTATAGTCTAAATAATGTGACTGAGATAGATGAATAAAAACAAAATTAGAGAAAATCATGAAACCTAATATCAAAAACCCTTAACCTTAAAGAATGTAACAAAAAAAAATTCTCAATAAATATAATGTTAAAAGATAAAATAAAAAAATATATCAATTTAGAAAACTTGTAAAAGTAAATCCAACAAAAAATGACAAATAAAAAACTCAAGGCAACCAAAGTTTTTTTAAAAATCCACAAAACATCATATAAAAGGCAAATAAAGAAAAAACATAGGCTAATTACAAATGATATAAATTATGAATGATGAAATTAAAAAAAAATATTAGCTTTAAAAAACCAAACAAGCCCGGACAAACCTTTTAAACTTAGGCTAAGATCTCGAATTCACAACCTATTAAACTCTACATGCAAGCTTAATTAAGAAGCTCAATTACCAAGCAGTTTTTTATTAATTCACCAAATTATATCTAACAAAGAATAACAAATAAAAAAACTCAAGAAAATCCAAATCATTTTCAAAATCAATGAAAAATATTATAAAAAAATAAAAAATCATATAGCTTGATCTCTAATTGAATAAATGTTGAAAATGAAATTTAAAAATATGAACTTCAATAAAAAAAAATCCAAGCAAACTTAGATGAATCTCCCAAATTTTGATTAATCTTTAAAACCTAAAGCCTATGACATTGTAGACTTAGGTTTAGACAAGAAGCTCCATTCATAACTAATATAATATTAAATAATAGAATCAGGAAAAATATCAATTTAAAAAATATATATAAAAAATAAGAATCATATTTGATAGAAAAAAACTCAAAAAGGATAAAATTAAAAATTTATCTCATATAAATAAATAACAATAAAAAATAAGGACTAAATATAAAAAATTAAAAAGTTAAAGGGGGATGGAGGTGCAAAAGAATTTTAAAGTTAAAAACTGTTTTAAAAAATTATTCCAAAGATTTAAGGATGAAATTAGAAGAAAAAAAACACACCTGTTTAAAGAATTAGTCAAAAAATATAAAAGAACGACAAATAAGAAAACTCGAGATAACGAGGGTCATTTTCAAAACCAATAAAAAATTTCATAGAAAACAGATAAATAAAAAAAGATGAAACTTAGACTCCAATTGAATAAATTTTAAAGGATAAAATTGGAAAAAAAAATTAAACAAAAGAAAATAAAAAACCAAACCTAATGCAAATCTCATAAACCTAGTATAATATCTAAAATTATATCAAGTGAAATCCTTGATTCAGTTTCAATTAATAATTCCAAACTAATTTAGTTTTGAATAATGAAATCATGAAAAAAATCAATTGAAAAAACTTTTCAAAGAAAAAAAATTAAAAGAATAAAAACTAAATTTGTTAGGAAAAAGCCTTGAAAGATGATGAAATTATAAAAATAAAATAAAAATTTATCATAAACAAAGTAAATAGTAATCAAAAGAATAAAAACTAAATTTGAAGGATAAAAAAAAGAAAGAGGGGCTGAAATCAAAAACAAATTCAAATTTATAAATTATTTAAAATAAAATAAATAATAATAAAAAGAATAGTGACTAAATGTTAAGGAAAAAAAATTGATGGGGTTGGTCTAAGATTTTAACGGGGCTAATTTAAAATTCAACGTGGAGAAAGAGAAGATGACAAAAAAAAATGACCACAAACACTAAACTAGGGATGAGTTTGATGCATGTGTTGCCTTACCGTGGAGTGAATGACATGACTTTTCAATTGCCTATATGAAAGGCAACATTTAATGACTGAAATGACCTTGCATGCATTAATAATTTTTTTAATATTAAATATTTATTTATTGATATACAAAAATAATTAAGTTAACTTGATATTAACAAAGAAGCCATGATAAAAAAAATAAAACATCCATGGAGGATTATTTTGTTAATTTTGAACCCAAAGGTAATTAAATACTTTAACTTTAATAAAAAACAAAAAAAAACATTAAAAAACCTGTGCTTGAGCCATCATTTTATTTCTTCATGTATTATTTAAGTAATTTAATTGTTCTAAAAACAATTAAAAAGACTAATCCACCCTCAAACAATTTAAAAATAGCATCAATCATAATAAAAAAAACTCTTTTTTTGAGCTAAGAGCAAATTCATCAGAGTACTTTTCCAATAACTAATTTTATTAGCCCATTCTATTGCAGATATTGTGTCTTGCATCGAAAGCTTTTTTAACATAAATTTTTTTAGATATTTTTAATGTTTTTTAAATTGGAAATATTTTCAAATTATACGTGGATTGACCCCATGTGATCAAGCCTACTTGACCAGTTTAAAAATAACTCGGATGATTAATAAAAATATAATTTGATTAAAAATAAATATTAAAAATTATATTTATTTTATAAATATTAAAACAATAATATATTGAATCGATTCGGGTCAATCCATATTAATTTATCAGTTCACATGTTGGGTTATGAGATGATAATAATTTTATAGAAAATAAATAGAAAAATTATAAAACGTATTCTAAAAAAAAACCTCGATGTTGAATAATGAAATTAAAAAAAAAATCAAATATTATTTTATAACTACAATGATTTTGATTTCAAATTTGAGTTCTGATTCATAATAACTTGCTATATTTTACTCTGTTCCCTTTGTTGATGATACAACTACAATTCAGTTGTGTTAAGATTGTTAGATGGAAGAGGGCATTGCTTTGCTGAGGAATGACTTTGCGAAGGCCAATATTTCAGTTGAACAGATGGCTTGTATCCTTGATAGTTTATCGCTATCTTTTAATTTAAGTGGCCGTGTTCTTGTAGCTTTTGATTGAGAAGTTGTCATTGACATTATAAGTTCTAACCAAGCAATGGTACAACAGTGTACTGGCACGCATTCATATTTATGCATTTTGTATTGAGTTGGCAGTTGGATCATCTGATGATCTTCTGCCATCAGCTGCTGCCTGGATAGAAACTGAAGCTGCTGCTGGAAATGCTGTGTACATGCTTCCGTCCATGTACAATCTTTTCTTGGTGTATGCTAGGCTGGATTATAAAGGAAAACTTTGTTAATTTATAAAATGATGATGATTAATTCACTTTTAATGGATTTTGTTGGTAGAGTTTTTGTGGAAGCTTGACCATTCCTAGTCAATTTGTAGTATGCAAGCCTGCAGTTTATTTTACGCAGTATTTTCTCCATTGATATTATTGATTATTTTTCTCAAATCTAGAAATCTTAGTCACTGATTGGAAAATCATATTGATCCTTGACAAGGAATAAATAATACCATGTCCACCCTACTGAACTCACGAGGATTTTTTTAGTAATAACATCTTTGCCATAGATCATGCCTGAAATTCAGTTATACGACTGGAATTTTATGGGCTGGGCTTGACTGTTCATAGGAAAATCCGGCAAACTAGTCAGGCAGCATTAAAATCATCGACAAACTTCTGTTGGTATTTTGCAGATGAAGAGCTTCGGATCTGTTATATGGAGGCAAATACTTTTTGAAATGTCCCCTGTTTCTATTGCTTGGAAGAAATGGTTGAATGGAAATGTGGGTTCAGAAAAGCTACCTTCAGTTTCTGCGTCCAAATAGCTATGCTGCAATGAAGGCATGGAATTCTGAACAATCCAGCGGTCTAGCCTTTGCCCGTTGTTTATGGTCTCTAGAACTAAACAAATATATCAAATGTAGTGGACCCACATATGCTCAATACAATTTCCATAATATTGAGATTTTCGTATTCAACCATTAATTTAACCATCAAGGACTTGGATTAGAAGGTATAATGAAGAAAAAAAACTCAAAAATTTCAATGGTAGGTCTAATCTAAGCCTAGCACCTGTTCACTGCCCTTATACACACCCTTTCCTCTCTTTATTTTCTTTCATAGAGAACTTAATTATGACCAGCTTTAACCAAAACAACATTAATACAAAACTACATTTTCTGAACAAGAATTACTAATTAAATGAGGGATCAAAGAGAACTCCCGCCATCTTAGTCCAATGGTGGTAGATGTGAAGGGGTGGCAAAAAGAGAGCTCTCGTGGAGAATTTCTGCTATAAAAACACTGTTATTGAAATATATATACCTAACCCTCTTCTCCTTTTCCCTTGAACCAAACCAAGCCAAAACGTATGCCATCTTTATGTTATAGAGCTTAGTTAGTTTACTAGTTTTTCTTTCTGTTATTGCTTTGATAGATGTTAGCTAAGGTTTCAAGCCAACCATTTCTTTAACTGCAAAACATCTTTAGTTTGTCACCTTTACTTGTCCACCTCAAATTCTCTTGTTACTTGATCAGAAAAAATGGGCTCCGTGTTCCTCAATCCTCCTTCACCCGCACCCAATAAACTGATAAGAGTGTCCAGAAAGTGCGACTGGTGCTTTTTGAGGTGGAGGAAGAGGAACGTTGCTGTATATTGCCAAGGTGGTGGAGGAAAGGCGATAAGGTCTAGTGGGTTTCCTTCAGTTTTAACAGGAAGATCCGCAGTGGTTAGTGATCAGGAGAATATTGCTTCTGTTAGGGATTCGGGAAGCTTGGTTTTGTCTCCACATGAAAAGGGGCAACCTGAAATTGCTGTTAAGGACCTTTTGCCTTATGGTGGATCAACTAGCTCTTCTTTGTTGGAGATGCAAGATGGTATTGGCATTGTCAAATTTCTTAGAGGGAAAGGGTTCTTCATTAGTGGTGCAACTGGCTTTCTAGCCAAAGGTACAGTGTTATAATTAAAATATTCTAGCCAAAGGTACAGTGTTATAATTAAAATATTTTTTCTTCTTTTGATGATAATCAAAATGTTGCTTATGCCAAAACTTGCAGTTCTTGTTGAGAAGATTTTGAGGACCATGCCTGATGTGGGCAAGATATATGTTCTGATTAAGGCAGAAAGCAAGGAAGCTGCAATTACAAGATTGAAAAACGAGGTATGTTCGTCTTGATCATTTCCTGCCTCCTAATGGTCACCAACTTTTTCATCAAATTGCAGAGGCTCTTTTTTAAACGGTGAATCAGAATTTAATTTATGGTTTGTAATTAGATAATAAACGCAGAGCTATTCAAGTGTCTCAGACAAACCCATGGAAAATCCTACCAATCTTTCATGTTGAACAAACTAGTCCCCGTGGTAGGAAATGTCTGCGAATCCAATCTCGGGTTAGAAGAAGATTTAGCTGACAAGATTGCTAATGAAGTTGACATAATCATCAACTCAGCAGCTAATACAACTTTTGACGAAAGGTTATGGCCTCCTTCCATTTCTACAAAGATAATCTTGTCTAATACTACCATATGCTTTCAAGTGTTTTATACATACATACATACATATACATACATATATATATATATATATTCCGCTATTGCATTGTGACGTTGTGGAAATGCAGGTATGATGTTGCTATTGATGTCAACACACGAGGAACTTGCCACCTCATGAGCTTTGCAAAGAAGTGCCAGAAACTCAAGCTTTTCTTACAAGTATCAACAGGTCAAGCGCTGAATTTGTTTTTCAGAAGGGATTTCTAATTATGAATCGGACAATCCTTAATGGCCTTGCCTGCCAAGAGAATCTAAATTTCTTGCATAGCCTTTCATTTTGTGTTAGACAAGTAATAGTCTGAGCTTCCAAATTCCAGAATTTGTTCCATTTCGGTTATCTTTTTGTTACAGCTTATGTTAACGGACAAAGACAAGGAAGAATTATGGAGAAGCCATTCCTTTTTGGAGACTGTATAGCAAGGGAAAACTTAATCATCTCTGAGAGCACACCAAGATTTGCACCCGCATTGGATATCGAGCATGAAATGAATCTGGCCTTGGATTCCAAGGAAGCTTTTCAAGAAAATGAAGTGGCTCAAAAGATGAAAGAGTTGGGTTTAGAAAGGTGAACGATTCCAACTTCTTGTTTTTTTTTTTTCTCTTCAATTTTTGAAAGGAAAATATAAACTCTATCGGCCATCTCATCATTGGATAAATGGTAAGTTGAGATGAATAAATTGCGATTTGAAGTATGATAGTTGACACCAAAACAGGGCAAGAAAATATGGGTGGCAAGACACTTACGTATTCACCAAGGCTATGGGGGAAATGGTGGTTGATAACATGAGAGGAGACATACCAGTTGTCGTAATTCGACCTAGTGTTATTGAGAGCACTTGCAAAGAGCCATTCCCTGGATGGATGGAAGGGAATAGGTAGCCTTCATTCAATCCATTAGCATCACATCAATTTGAACGCTTCAATATATATAATTCTGAGCTAATTGTCTCATTCATTCTCTTCGACATTTCCTCTCAGGATGATGGATCCTATTGTTTTGTACTACGGGAAAGGGCAGCTCACAGGTTTTTTAGTAGATCCAAATGGGGTCCTTGATGTGGTAATTAGCACTCAATCTCACAATTAATCCTCTGTTTCTCTTATCGGCCTGGGTCGACAGTTTAGTTCATGTGATCATGGCAAACAATTCAGAAACTCAAAATGATTAAGGTTATTTTAAGTCTTACAAATGACTTGCCTATTTGGTAAATGAAATCAAAGGTAGCTAGACATTAGGGTTCTTTTTTTTGTCCTGTTTTTGTGATGGGTTATTGAAAGTACTCACGGAGAGTTGCTGCTCTGTCAAAATTGTCGGTTGAAGGTTCCAGCAGATATGGTGGTTAATGCAACATTGGCAGCAATGGCTTGGCATGGAATGGAGCAAAAACCAGACATCAATGTCTACCAAATCGCTTCATCTGTTGTAAATCCACTTGTTTTTCAGGACCTGGCTACGTTGCTCCATGAACACTACAATTCCTCTCCATACATGGACTCCAATGGCCGACCAATCCATGTTCCATCAATGAAGCTCTTCAGCTCCATGGAAGAGTTCTCTGCTCATCTTTGGAGATATGTCACCCAGCGAAGTCGGCTAGCGGGAATGGCCACATCGGACAGGAAGTTGTCACAAAAACATGAAAACATATGCAGAAAATCAGTGGAACAAGCCAAGTACCTGGCCAGTATATATGAGCCATACACTTTCTATGGTGGAAGGTAAGGATATATATGTGTGTGTAGAGAGATTTACTTTACCCTAATAGACGTTACAGAAACTCTCTACCTTAAAGATCTATCAATTTGAAAACAAAAAACAAATGTATAAATGCAGGTTTGATAATAGCAATACTCAGAAATTGATGGAGAGAATGTCAGAAAACGAGAAGGGGATATTCGGATTCGACGTGGGAAGTATTGACTGGAGAGATTATATTACAAATGTTCATATCCCAGGCTTAAGGAGGCATGTCATGAAGGGCAGAGGAATGTGTGGCTGAATATCATCAAAACCCTGTCAAGCACTCACTGCAACTAATTGTAATAATAAGCTTCTTAGCATTCCTTTTTCGTTTCTTTTCTTTTTCTCAGGAAACAGAGAGTTTCATGAAAGGGAGGTTTAAACTGTTCCTTTTTACATATAAGATCACTGTAAACCAAACAGCATATTGAAATTCGCTGTGTCCTCTCCACTATCCACATTATCCATTGTTAACGAAATCTAATTGGCCTTGAAAAATAACTTAGATTTGAACTTCTTTGCTTTGTTCTCTAGAACAGTGTAACGATCATTTTGCTTCTCCATTACAAAACAACTTAATAATAATTTTTAAGAGTATTAAAATCTTTTTACAGGAACTATTAATTATTATAAAATTCATTGGAACAAATAAGTTTTTTTTTTTGCTAAAAAAGTAAAACAATCAAAATACCTTTAAAATTAAAAAAAATAAACAATTATAAGGGTATTTTAATATTTTTGATAATTATTTTTGTATTATTATAAGAGTAAATTTGATATTTGATTAAATATAAAAAAAGTTATAATGTATAGTGAAACAATAAATATATCCTAGAAATAAAGATTCTAAACTTGAAGTCAAGGAGCTTCTTGATCTTCTTAAAATGATTTTTTTTAATTATAAAATCAATTCAGGAATATTTTGATATTTGACTAAATAATTAAAAATAAAACAACATAAAAAAAAAGATCCATTTAGAAGGTTCTTGTACCATTTTGGTGGTGTGTACTATGCTTTCTAGCATCCAAAAATATATTTTTATTATATTATTAAAAAAATTATTATGTTTTTTTCTTGTTAATGCGGTGTGTTTTTAATAGTGGTTCAATCTGTTGTCGGTAATATTTTTTTTTCCTCCTACTTTTCTCTCTCATCTCTTAAAAATTATAGATTGACTTTCTTAGTTGTTGATATTTCAACTTTAATCCTTATTTTTTTATTTATAATTTTTTATCTTGGTTCTTTTGTAAAAAAATTATTTATTTTTAATCTCATTGTTTAATCCTAATTTACCAAATAATGTATTCTTCAATTTAGTCATCATTCTTTATATTTTTAATTTCTTACTTTGATCCTTTTGTAAAAGTTTTATCATTTTTTAATTTTACCATTCAATTTAAATTAATAGCATTATATTTTTTAATTTGATCCTTATTATTTTGATTTTTAAATTAATAGCATTATTGATCCTTTTGTAAAATTTATTAATCTTTACAATTTCATCATTCAATTAAAACATTGTTTGTATTTATTATGTCAATTTTAACTCTCATTCTTTTGATTTTTTTTGGTTCTTTTACTAAATTGATTTTTCTTTTTGATTTTACTCTTCAACTAATTATAAATTTTATTTTATATTTTAATTTTGATCTCTATTTTTTTTAGTTGCTATTTCTTTTATATAATTAATTTTTTTCTTTAATACTTAATTAATTGAGAATTAGATTTTATGTTTTGTTCAAATTTAGTGTTTTGAATTATAATAATTCGAGTCACAAATTTAAAAATCTATCATAATTTTTTAAAATATTTATAATTTTTTATGAAATTATTCTAATTTTTCTCTCGTAATATAAAAACAATGGCTAGATCACTCGAGAGTACTCCTTCATTTGCCAAAGATGCAAACATCAAAGGTTCAAAACAGCATCCATAAATGCAAGCAACGAATGCACGAGCATGTACCACATCGTAGCGAAGGGAACCACTCAGCAGTATAGACTATCCCTTCAAGTTTAAAACAGATGCGAGAGTCAGTTTTCGAAATCTAATTTTATGGAATTTTATAGTAATTAAAATAGATATTTATAAGAAAAATAATAATTTAAATTCTGAGAAAATATATTTTGTTAGAAAAATTTTATTTTCCGTATTCATGTATTTTTTGTGTTGAAGAAAACACTTTTTATTTATTAGCAACTTGTTTTTTAATAAAAACTAAAAGCAATTAAAATAACTATTCATAACTTTTTTTAATAATTTCACTTAAGAAGGTGAAAAAATGTGTCCCTTCAATCCCATGAACTCCAAGCCCATCTGGATTTTAATGCAAGTGGATTTCTCAGCAAGAAGTTTAGATGGAGGAGGAGGAGGTGGGAGGAGGGAGGAGGGAAGAGGGGAGGNTTAAGGTTTGATTAGTTTACAAGTCTGGCTATAAGAGCATCCATGCAGGTGTTAGCCAAACCCAGTACTTGGCTACAATAGCTAGCGTAGGTGAGAAAAAGTAGAGTATTGTTGGGTTTTCTACTTGGTTAGCTATTCTAGCAAAACGATGCTATATACAATGAGTATCGGAGCACCCTTTACTTTGCTATCGGAAAAGATCCGAGACATAGATAACTCATTTGAATGATTTCAATAAGTTTAATTAATTTAATAATATAATTTAAAAAATATTAATTATAAATAAAGTAAATAAAAAAAATAACAATAATTATTTATAAAAACTAGTTATTAATATCATACTCAAAGAAAAATAAAGAAAGCCAATGAGAGATTCATCGTTACTTTGTTGTGAAAAACATTTATTAAGACTATTCTAACACAAATGTAAAAAGTTGCACAACAACACTAAAAAAACCATACATGGCTTCAAATTAATGATATAAAAAGCAAACCTAATAAAATATTATGAAATAAATATATTATGTTTATATTTAATAAATTAATGAAATTAAAAAAAGCATGAGATAATCAATGTTATTTTTAAAATTAGTAAAAAAATTCTATAAAAATCAAATTAAAAAAAAAGTTTAATGGTAATAAAAAAAATATTGATAAAATTCAAAGAAAAAAAATTGAAGGGTTGCTATGAAAATATTCTAAAGCCAAACATTAAAATCAAGAAAAATAGAAAAAAATAGAAAAGAAAAGGTCATGACACTAGAACACAGGTTTATTTTGCACACACATTGTCTAGGGTTGAAGGCGTCACCAAGATAATTTTAACACCACCATAGAAACTATTATTTAGCCATTAAACAACTCCTTGTACGTTACTCGATTGATGTATAAATATATATATATATATGAAAAAATCACTGGATGTTAGTTAGAAAAAATTTAATTTTAAATATAATTTAGTTATTTTACTGTAGCCCGCCTAAATAATGTTTTTTTGACATGAGATTCGCACATATCTCACAATTAGCTTCTATTTTACCAGATAAAATTAATTACTTTTTGCTTGAAAATGAAAAAAGAGCCAAAGAGCCAACCATAGTTGATAATATTGTTGCGTTACGGGGGGCTGGCATAAAACTAGCAGATCAAACTCTTAAATACCGTCGTCTCCTCCGCCCCTCGTCCCAGCCCGCTCCCAGTAAGGAAAAGACCTCAGTCCACAGAAAGAATATATATTGTGCGTGTGCGTGTGCGTGTGCGTGTGCGTGTGTTATTCTTTATAATTTCTAGGACTAAATTCTAATTTTAATTATTAATCATAAAACATTATTCCTTATAATTGTATATTCCATGATTTATAAAATAATATTGAATTATTTTTAATTAATACTTAACAGTATTACAATAATTAGTAAGCACTGTAAATTTAAATTTTAATAACTAGGAACCCTTCACGAAATAACACTACATTGAAGTAAAAGGGTTTGGATTAGTTTATTTCACTTTATAGAGGATCTTGAAATTGTGTTCAATTTTTTTCTCAATAACCTTATTTATTTAGTACATTGGATCCAAGTTTACTCCATCTTTTTTCTTATATTTTGTTTTATAAGAATTTGTTTTTTATTCGGTAAAATTCATTTAATTCATTGGAGCAACAAAGTAAGCTGCTGTATTTCAACTACTCATTACAAAATTCATCAAAACTATGTATTCTAATTAATATTTTGTTTACTTTGTGCCAATTCTCAACCCTTACTTGGATCACATTTGTATTATGATATGTTACATATTCTGTTCTCAGCTTCTTTAATATAGTTTTTTTAAGGGAAAGCTGTCCTAACAGTCATTTATTTATTTAATAAACTAACTTCATGATATATATTAATAATTTGATAGTCAAGTCAAGTCTCGTATATATTAATAATTTTATGGTATACTGCCTGATTATAACTTGTCCTTTATGCTTCCCTACTTTTTCAACCCCTAGATTATTTACTATTTAGAAATAATTTTATATTTTAATTTGTTAATAATATAATTATTTTATTGTTATTAAAAAGTAATAAAACTTTCATCCTATTACCTTTTTTTTATTTTACATTCATTTCATTATAAATTATAGCATCCAATAACATATGAGTAATTTTTTTTCACTTTTCCACGTAACATTTAAAAGATTCTAGTACCATTTAAATTATCAATTGAATCAATAACTCGAGTCTTTAAATTTTTTTCTTTATCATTTTTTTTATGTACAAAGAAACTTTGCCCAGTCTCAGCAGATTACAAGCTACAAATCTAATGACTTCCTAAATGGTGATCTTAATAGGAAAATATCTATACAACCTCTTCTAATATATCATCTCTTCTAGTAAAGTCTAATGTCATCACAAAACACTGTATAGTTTTAAAACAAACTTTTCAAGTAATATTATTTCTCATATTGAATCCTAGCTTAACACTCATGATTCTACATTATTCATTCACAAGTTAGATGTTAGAAACATGCTTCTTTATAAATTGATGATATAATTATTATGAAAAATGACATTTCAAATATCTATAAATTTTAATATTTTTTTACAAGTAATTTGAGATAAAATATCCTTGTAATCTTAATTATTTTTTAGGCCTCAAAGTCTTTGCTAGTTCAATGGTGTATTTCTTTTAAAACCAAGCTTTAATGATGAAAAAACATCACATACTCACATGGAGAATAATGTGAGTATAGTTGAATACTTACTCTAAATAAACTTTTATTAATAGCACACCACTTCAAGATACTACATTCTGTCATTAACTAGCTGAATGTCTAGTATACATTATAGTCACGTGATTAGGAATTACTCATTTAGTTCATATTATTAGCTAATTCATAAATGCATCGTATTCAACTCATTATGTTATGGTGTTACGTATACTTTATTACATGAAAGGTACTTTGTTTCATGGTCTTCACTGTTCTAATAGTTTCTTTTTGGAACTTTATATATATTATAATATAAATTAAGTAAGAGGTCTTGTATATTGATGCTATTACTTACTTATACTTCTTTTTATGAGATCTTTTTATTTCTTGATATAGCAAGAAACAAACATTAATTGATAGATCTCAAATTAAAGTATCATGCTATTATACATACGATAACATTATCTGTTGCATTAGCTTCTAGAAGATAAAAGAATATCACTCTATGATGTATACCATGACAATCAAAGTACCATCTAGATTCTTACAATAATATTTTTTCATGATCATATTATATATATAGAAAATAATTATTATTTTATTCGACAACATATATATTGCGTATGATATTTTATGTTTATTCTCTGTTGAATCAATTAATTAGTTTGCATATAGTTTTATAAAATCTTTATTTATTAGTAGCTTCAAGACTTCGTTTTCAAACTCAAATTCATGTCCTTCTTATCATCTTGAATTTGAGGGGATGTTAAATAATATTCTATTATATTATATTTAGGTTTTTTTTCATTAATATAATACTTTATTGATTATAAATAACTCATAATCTTTTATAAATATATATTTAGTCTTTTGTATATATCTACGTTTGATAGCCATACATATATATAGATTTTTATACAAGTATTTTCATAGCAAATCCAATGATTCATCTTTTATAAATATTATTTTTAGTAAAAGTTCAAGTTATTCTTGAACCAAAATCAAACCACATCATGAAAAATATTTCAAATCTATTTTTATTTATTTTTATTTGACACATATCATGATATGATATGATGTAACTTCATGATTTAATAGCAACTGAGCTTATAATCAAATATAAAAAAAAAGAAGAAGATAAATTTAAAAGAAAAAAAGTAGATATTAGTACCCAAGAAAGAGAATGAAAACCTTTATAAAATCAAGAATTCAGGGACACAAAGAAACTTTTGACCTTGTTTTCTTTGTTTCCCCCTTTCACTTATTTCATCTTTTACTCTTCTACAATTTATTTTGTAACATCCCACTATTTGCAATTAAGTTTTATCCAAACATTTATTTACAAGAAATAAAGCCATTTTTTATATATAAATATTAAAGTATTCATCTCATCTTCCACAATTTTATTTTTTCAAAGGACCCATTAAATTCTTATACTTTAATAAGATTTCAATGGAGTTTCCTTTTAATTTTCAACTTTCCAATTCTTCAATACTTAATAATCTACACAAAATCTAAATGTAATTTATTTATTCATAATTTATTTATCATCATTTGCATCACAATATCACATAATTCCATAACAACAAAATAGTTTCAAATTGTTTATTTAGATCATTTATAAAAGATATATATATATATATAAATTTAAGTCAATTTCTGATAAAATAATGATAATAAAAATTATAGAAATAGAATTAATAAATCTTAATAATTGTGTAAAAATTTCTGATAAAATAATGATAATAAAAATTATAGAAATAGAATTAATAAATCTTAATAATTGTGTAAAAAGCAAAGCACCGCATAAACACCTAATTAGCTAAACTAATAAAACAGATTAGATCAGCTCTGTTCAACAGTGTGCGATCAACCTGCAACACATATAATTAAAAAAACAATAAACAAATTTAGTACTTAAAACTACAAAATGAATTTGATAATAACAGAGTCCACAAGCACAACCATGGTTTAATTTTTAACCAAATATTAATAATAAGGTGTTTGGGAAAAACTGTACAAGCCACGCTCTCCCAGGTGATACCCAATAAATTGCCATTAATATTTGCTAATTTCTTTCTTATTATCGAACTTTTTTCGTTTGGACTTTGGCTTCCGTGTTAGCCGTTCGTACTTTTGCCACCCAAATCCAACAATGCCCTGTCGGCTACTTGCGCGGAAAAATTCACAAACCCAAATGCATTATTTTCAATAAAGAATTAAGCAAAGAAAAGTAAGCCTTGAGACCTCCCAAGTCCAAGGTCTTTGTTGCCGCTGCTACCGTTGTTTTCTTTCCTTTCTGTTTGCTTTCTCTGATCCCTCGTTTGAGGGAATTTGAGAGAGGGGTTAGTTAATGGAGAGCATAGCATTTTGGCAAGGTTTGACACTTTGTGGGATTGTTTCATGGATTTTTATATCTTCATGTCTTAATGTCACTCAAAAACTTAGAACTTTGGTCCAACCTTGGGTTTCTCACCATGTCATCACTGGAACTCCTATCATTCTCCAGATCCAGGTTTCTATCAATTTTCATCATCATAAAATAAACCCTTTTTATGTTTTGAATTCTGTTTGTGAGGTGTTCTTTTTATTCTCACTCTTTTTTCTCATTTTTGTTGTTTTTTTTTTCCTCCCTCTCTCCTTTTGCTTTTGTTTGCAGAAATACCAGCATGGATTTTTGGATGCTTTATTCTCTGGATTGTCCTGTGTTGTTTCTGTGCCTTTCTACACTGCTTTTCTTCCTTTGCTCTTCTGGGTATGCTTTATTTCTTTTTGTCTAGTGGTTATTTTGGGTTTTTATGGTAGTTTTGGTGGTAATTGGTGGTTTGCCATGTAGAGTGGACATGGCAAATTGGCTAGGCAAATGACCCTATTAATGGCGTTCTGTGATTATTCAGGAAACTGCATTAAGGTACTTATTTGCTTTCTTTCAGACCCGATCCATGCCATTTCCCCTGCTGTTGTGTTCTTTGATTTTGAAGATGAACTATAAGGCCAGAGCCTTTCTCTTTTTTTTAATAAATTCTATTGGTTCGCTGCTGATGTTTTATTTGTTATAGGATGTGGTCTCAGCTCCTAGACCCAGTTGTCCTCCTGTTAAGAGAATGACTGCCACGAAAGACGAGGAGGATAATGCTTTGGAATATGGACTGCCTTCTTCTCACACTCTTAACACAATTTGTTTATCTGGGTATTCATCTTCCTCCATTTGTGATCATCTTTGCTATGTGGTTTTTGAACTGTGTCATAGGATGTACTCACCATACCAGTTACTGTTATGGTAGTAATGGAAGAATAGTTGCAGCTAATTTTTTATGCATTATTCATATTCCGAGAAAGTAGTGAAGTTGTTTCTTTCCCTGGTCAAGAATAGTGAGTATGCTTCCATGGTTAAGCTCCTGATTCTTGCTTATTGGTAAAAAGTTGACTTATTTTTCTCTCTCGTATTTTGAATTTTGTCAAGGTTCTAGCTGTATGAGTATAATATTAATTAGTTGGTTGTTGTCTCCTCAAAAACTCCAATGAGGTTATTATATTGTTTTGAATTTTCACCTGAACATTCTGCAGCGTGTTTCTTATTGTCCTAAATATACCCTCTTCAAATAATTTTCCAGATACCTATTGCACTATGTCCTATCCTATACCCAAAATCAAGATGCCTCTTTGAAACTTGCGGGATTTGCCATTGTTTGCTTTATTGTCTGCCTCACTGGTTTGGGTAAGTGTTGTTGTCTTTCATAAGTTGTTGACATGTTATCTGTTTTTCCTTGTATTTATTTCCAAAATGAAATTTGTTTCATTCCTTGGTAGGAAGAATTTACCTCGGAATGCACAGTGTAATCGATATCATGGCTGGTCTTGCCATTGGTTTTGCAATCCTTGCATTTTGGCTATCTGTCCATGATTATGTCGACAGTTTCGTAGTCTCAGGACAAAATGGTATGTAATCATGGTCCTAGCATTCATGGTTTTCAAATTTTTTAAGAGTTAATTGCAGAAGCTACTTTTATCAATATTAAATTGTTTCCTGACCAATCAAGTGTCACAAATTCATGGAAGAAATGTGTGTTTGGTGAGTATGAATAAGGAAAGCCTTTACAGGAGGCTTTTCCATCCTTTTCATGTTTTCAAAATTCTGAAGTCCTTTTCCCTCTTCTGGTCTTTTCACAATTGAACAAATTCCTATTTCCACAGGATCGACTCTTGTGGGGCTTTGAATACCAATCGAAATTTCCTAATAGCACTTCAGATCTGAAGTTGGTGAGCAGGACATTAAGTTTTTGACACATAGGAAGACTGTTTGAGAGTTCTAATTATCTACCCTCTAGGACACATCTTTTTACTGAATCATGACTCAGGATATTGTTAATAATTGATTGGGGTTGTTTAGGTTACAGGGGATGATTCCTTAGTGCTTGAATTATGAATTTTGTGTTCGCTTTAACCTCATCTTGATCAAAGGAGGTATATTATGAACACATGATCCCTGTTCAAATACTAGCAGTATTGTTTAACATCAGGTGGGATCTGGTTGAGATTATGGATATCTAGCATCAAAACTTTTAATCTAGATAAATTCACAAGAATTGTATTCTCATTCTGTATTATATTATTTCACTTGCAGTTATAACCTTCTGGGTGGTCCTAAGTTTTTTATTGCTGTTTGCTTATCCGACTCCAGAACTTCCAACTCCAAGCTTTGAGTTCCATGCAGCCTTCACTGGTGTTGCATTTGGAATAGTAAGCGATCACTCACCCAATTAACTTTGGATTATAGTGTTAGCTTGTATGCCTTTATGTCACCAAAATATGTCAAAGATCATGCACACTGGGATGTCTTTGCTCTTTTATATGTTTCATTCTCATCTTTCTTTGAAATAGGGAGAAATGAAAGCCTACATTGTTGAGACTCGAGAGAACATCTGAAAGGACAAATAATGGAAACTTGGAAGCATTTTGATTAACCTTGATAAATATTGGAAAAATAAATCTCATTGGTGAACCCTTGTTCCATACATAGAAGAGAAAAGATTTAGCGAAGGAAGCTAATTAACTCTACTATTATCCTTCTGCTCATTATTTGCAAAAGGGAAGGCAAAAGGTATTAGACCGTTTACTTATCTTGGCATAGAACAAAAAAGCGAGAATAGGATAGTGAAGAGATGAAGGTATTAGACCATTTACTTATCTTGGCATAGAACAAAAAAGCAAGAATAGGATAGTGAAGAGAGGAGGAACAAGAAAGAGAGCTGGGGGTTTGAGGTCAGGGGCGGAACAAGGAGGAGGCAAGCAGGGCCAGTGCAAAAGATTTTAGATGTTTTTATTATTTAGTGTTTAAATATAGGATAGTATAATATTTTTTTAAAATAAATGGATCTTTTAATGATAAATTATATCTTGAGTTTTGCTCTCCTATCAAATAATCTCAGCTCCGCCCCTGGTTGAGGTGGTGTGAACTTAATTGCCTAAGCATGGAAAATGGGGTAAAATGGTTTAACAAAAAGGGTCAAATTACAAGGTAAGTGGATAATCTACGTTGCTTCCACATCCATGATGACAATATAAAAGATTGTTTATGCATATCGGCAATCACATAGCGCCAAGGATAAGCTGGGAATTAGTGCCATGCACGTCTCCAAGTAAATTCTTTAAAGGCAAGCAGAGAGTCATTTAGGATATGGACTAGAGTGAGAACATGTCTGGTTGCATGTGGTGGGAAGAAAATAGAGGAAAAAGCTTGAGGCATTTGAATTCCAAGATCAAAGAGACAGCAAGTAGAATGTGTAGTGAATAATAGAATATGGCCAGTCCTGCTGTTCAACAATGAAGCACCAAATATGAAGTGTCAACTTCTAAAATTGTTTATAGTGCATCTCTCTTGTATCGCCATGATCAAATCTTCTCATGCATTATCGTTCTTTCTTAATGAAATCTTCCCAGCTAGCAGATAGAGGTTGCTGGCACACTGAAACTGCATGCAGACTGTGCACTGTCTTATCCTTTGAAATGAAATTTTCTGATTTAATTGTGGTTATGGTTTTGCCATAAATAAATGCTAAACAAAGAACAGCCTTGCATTTTATGCTTTGGGCCTACTGGAAGATTCATGTCAATTTGAACTTAAAGAAGCAGAACATGGATGTCGTTGAGATGCATATATTTTTTTTCAAGTTGCACATGTCGTTGAGATTTTTGTTAGACTTCACTTGTGAAATCTTAAGTAGCTTTTCATTATTGTTATGAAACAAGCTACGTCAATAACTTTCGTGAGCAAAATTTTGCAATATTTGTCAGGTGGCTGGCGTCCAGCAAACCTACCACCAGTTCCACCATGAAGCAGTGCCCCACATATTTACACCGCAACTCACCATCCCAGCTTTTTTTGGAAGAGTGCTCGTGGGCTTACCAACAATACTCATAGTGAAGTACTGCAGCAAGGCCTTGGCTAAATGGATCCTTCCTGTGGTCTCAAACACCTTGGGCATCCCTATAAAATCAACTAGCTACATCCCCATGCTAAATGAATCGGTTACTGGTAAGAAATCGGAAAAAAATAGGCCGACAGGTTATGCTATGAAGCTATTCTTTTTCTCATCTCAGGACACATTTGACGTTGACACAGGTATTAGATTCCTCCAATACTCAGGCCTCGCTTGGTCTGTGGTGGATCTTGTCCCCTCTCTCTTCTCGTATCTGAGGTTGTAAATTTGCAATGATCCTTATAACTGTTGTGCGTGTCTTTAAAGGCATATGGTCGAAAAATTGTTCTAACGAGAATGTAACGTACCTTGTTCTTGTAAATGATGGTATAATTTTTGTCATCGATGATTACATCTCTTGCTTGGCAACTGATCCTGCCAGCAAGATTTTCAACAAAATATCCACATGCACAATCACAGCAAAGAGAGAAGGCACCATTCAAAAAAACTCCGGCGTAAAGTATCAAGATTAAGTAGGAAATTAAACAGGAATCTTACATTCTAGTGTTAGACCGCTGATTCCCACGGAATCCAGCGTGGTTTCAAGTACAAGACAGGAAAGAAGAGACATTCAACTTGCCTATTATAGTAACAAGCTTTTCTCGTCTCATAACCTTCAGCTGGGCATAATAAAACTTGGGTGTGATAAACCCAGTGCAGCTAGGGTCCTCAACCATCTGAGAGCATGAGGAGGGCTGCGGATGAGGAAGTGGATATGGTATTGCAAAGGGCTGCTTACAGAAAGTAGTCAGGTGTTCTACGGGTGACATCAGGTTCACCCCTCCTGGGAGCTGGCTCAAACTGTAATGCACCAGAAATCCGTAATGAGACGCAGGCAATAAAATTATATGATCTTGTGACGAATATAAGCTGGGGGAATGTACCTGGATGAATGTGTGCCCGTTCCAGTCATCGACTTCCAATATGGAGGCCATGTTTCCACAGCGGTAACAATAATTTGGTGCGCTAAATATGGTAACCACCTTTTGTTCCTGTGCCAAAGAAACAATGTCATTCCCAAACCTGAGATTTCATCCACACATGAAATTGCAGATAGCATCCATGAATTTTAAGATTGATAATTACATGGGCCCAATTAAATCCGTCCATGACAAGCTGGTGTGCTCTAGCAATCAACTTCAAGCTGTTTGTATGATTAAATTGCTCAGATATATCCTGCATAAAATAATAAAATTTGATCTAGAGAATTCAGGAGAAACGAGATCACCATGGCAACTTTGATAAAAATGACATTCTTCGTACAAAAAGAGGTGGAATACATGGAGCGAAAGTTACCTGGCCAAAGGTATATCCAGCACCACGAGGTGATATACCCCAACCACATCTGTCATCTGGATCAGACCACAACAAATCACACATGGCTCCTTCATGAGGAACTTCTTGAACACGATCAAAGTTCCTTATGTTATCAAGGGTCTCTATGGTTGGGGACAATCCACCATGTAAACAAAATATTTCAGACTCAACCTACAGAAAAAATATGGAAAAAGGGGACTTAAGGAATTACTAAACTAGGCCAATAAACAATGATTCATTTCAACTTCCATCAAACCATTAGTTTTTAATGCACTGGCTTGTCCCATCACTGTTGTTGATCTAGCTTTCTACAACACCATAAAAAGCTGAAAAACTCACCCAAGGGATTCCTCAATATAATATGAAACAATTTCTGTGATATATTGAGTGAGAAATGCAAAATTAAGTTATAACTATGTTAGTAAATAGCCATTAAGACTGTTTTAGAGGGAACATTTTGAACATGGGAGATATGTGAGGTGGAACTTCCAAAGACCAGAATACTAGGAAATGCAAACAAAGTCATGATTTACCAAATGATACAAACTCAAAAAGCTAATTTAACAAGAACATTATCAAAGTGAGAATAGCAGTAATAATGGTGAAACTCAAAGGTAGAAAGAATAAAAAAGAACTCAACATGAATCAGCTACAAAGCATCTCTTCTATATCTAGCTAGGGATTAGAGTGGGCTGGTTAATGCCTCCCTATTTATTTTTCCCACACCCAGGTTTTTTTACAGGAAAATCAACAGTACGCCCCAGATATAGCAAGCCTTACTAACCAAAGCAGTCAATGGAAAATAGTCAAAAAGGTCTGTGAAGATCTTCCAAACATTAGCGTTACCATACCTGTAATTTGTCACGAGAAAAGAGCAATATCAGATATTTGCAAGAAACTAGCAAAATTTACAAAAGTTCTGCATAATAGTGTGTTAAGCATGTCAAATCATCCAAGAGAATCTAGAAGGGTATAGCACCAGAAGCTCAGACATTAAAACTAGTCCCCCACTTCAATACTACTTATTAACAGTACTTCATAAATTAATTACTCTTTCCATCACTAAATTAGTGCATGTTAAATTATACCAAAGTGCTACCAATTAAATTCCATATTTTAAGAAGTGAAGTTATCTGTAGTAAAAAAATAAATTCACGTCAAATGTATGAACAGATAGAAGTGTTCTGAATTAGCATACAGAAGCAGAATGGAACGCACAAGAATAAACAGTAATGAAAAGGTTCACCTAACTTCGACCAGTTAATCAAGAAACTTCACAAGCAATGAAGATGTAAGAAACCGGCAACAGAATTCCGAAAGGAGCGTTTAATTTGGATTAAGACAAGTCCAACTACAGCAAAACATGATCAGTTAAAGTAAAGGAGAAGCACATTAATAAGTCACTATATACTTTGAGCAAGTAGTCAAACGAACTTGATACAAGGAAGGAAAAAAAACGAAGAAGAATAAAGATAAACAAGCTCGAGCTGCATGCTAATCCAAATAGGGGGGTAGAATGCCATAACTTGAATACAATACTTCAACACTACTATTATTAACACGTAAGCAGCTATCAAAAAGTCATCATTGGAACAAGAAAAAATAAACTTCAATGCAACCCTACAAACTTTGATGCTGATAAATTTCAACGGATAAAATCATGAAAAAAACTAAAGGAGAAAAAAGAATATGCAAGTGAAAGTCAGCATATACTCCATGTGCATTATAAAGATTGCATGTCCAAATGTGCCAATATTTTATTAGAAAATATTGGAACTATTAAAACCTATAACCAACAAAAAAAGGTTGCAAACAGAAAACTCACTTTCGTAAACATTCATCATAAAACCCATAAACCTGAGTAATCTGCAAGGGGAAAAATAATGAAAGCAATCAGTGTTTCCATATGTAGCACATGGCTCCCAATCTGAAGTAAACACAATTAGTGCAAATTAAAATTTAACTTCAACTGTCCAAATAAAACAAAGGATCACATCTAAAAGAAACCTACATTGAACATCAACATCTCGGAAATTTGGTCACAAATATAGTTGATGAGATGTCAATCATATACTAAACTATTTAAAATTATACATCAAACTTACAAGTTCACACAGTAGCATTTGTAAAAGAAATAGAAAAATCATCACCCACACAATCATCAGGATCCAAGCATTGCCGTAGTGGTTGGTAATACATAAAAACTCATAATGAAAGCACGACAGACCAAATGAAGTACCTGACGACTTTCATGGTTTCCTCTAAGAATAGTAATCCTCTGGTGATAGCGCACTTTCAATGCCACCAAGAGCTGGAAAAATTATTAAAAAGTGTCACGAATTAAGACCCTCCAAATGTCAGACCATTTATGTCCTCAAAGGAAGTTTTTGTTAAAATTAAGTCAAACAGAAGGCAAAGAATGTCAGCATGCAATTTAAGTTTATATTAGCTGAACCAAACATCATAGGAGAACAAATCTGAAATTCAAGGACCATCTTTCAAAAATGATTCCGAACACTTGAAATTGCAACACATTAATATCATTTAATATGCCACTAAACTATTTTTAATTTTTTTCTCTGGCTGCTTCAACCACTATCATGATATTGTGGGAAGAAGAACAAGCCTTGGCAACAAAGGTCCTTATGTTCATGATAGACTAGCAGATTTGATTACATTACCTAATTTATTTAAATTAAAAAAAAACCTGTTAGGTAATGGAATCAGCGCTGCGACTCTATCATGGACATAAGATCTTCTTTCTGTCATTATATGTAAGCAAGGAGTGACATGTTCTACACCCTTTATAATATTAATCAATAAATGAAGCACCAAAAAGCAAATGACAGGATGGATTGTGTACATACCGTCACAGTTTCAACAGAATAATAGCCACGGTCCACGTAATCCCCCATAAACAAGTAATTGGTGTCAGGACACTGTCAATAAATTTAAAAACAGTCACAAGTCTCATGTGGGAATTAGATAGTAACAAAATATGTGGCACAAAAGCAACAAATGAATGCAAAAGAAAAAACGACCATCGATAGATTCATAATGAACCCAAAAGACTAATCAAAAGATAACATTATCCAGATTGTTAAAAGAATGGTTACCACTTTAAACGTGCCCAAAAGAAAACACTCAAAACATAAGCTGAAAACCAATATTTAGTACTTTAAATGACATGAATTAAAGAATCCACAGCACGGTGAACAAAAACAAGCAGTTTCCTGACCAATGACAATCTACTTGACTATATCTCAGAATAACTGGAATCTTCAAAAGCATTTGGCACAGGTCTCAGTAAACTATTTAAGACAAAGCCCTCATCTGAAACAGAACAGTTGAAAAACTACAATGTAGTGTCATAGTCAAAACTGATACCTTCCCTCCAATCCGAAAAAGTTCTGCAAGATCATGAAACTGCCCATGAATATCACCACATATTGTCACAGGGCTTTTCACAGGCTGTCATCCAAAAACAATTCAACAAACTCAACATCTTTTAATCCCAGCACATACCAACAGACCAGTTGAATTCATAAACCGAAAAAAAAGGGGGGGACTATAAGTTAAACCTGAACATTGCTTTCTTGCATAAGTATCTCCTTCGCTTTCTCGCATAATGCCCTAACCTACACCGAAACAAATCAAGAAAAAAGATTAACTCGCGGCATTCTTTGACATAAATAAAAAAGAAGAAAAAGCATCTTAATAAATAAATAAAACCCTAAATCTTTCCCGCGTTATGCGACCGCATCAGTAAAAGCAAACAGTAGTTATTTTGGAAATCATTTCTATTTTAACCACAATATTTTCTTTTCTTTCTCTACCAAAAGAAAAGGGCAGAGAAACAATTAAATCCAGTTGAATCCAACTACTAAAAAAACAATTAAAAACGCTAATCAAATGTTAAATTAGTACTTCGATTCTATTTTTTTCATAAATCAAATAGAAATAGAATTGAGCAGAACCTGAGGTTCAGAAAGAGGCTTGCACTGCATGAGTTGCTCGATCTGTTGATCAAGATCGGTGATTGATTCAAAAGATAACGAATTCGTCCCCATCTTGATCGATCTTTAGCACCGAATCGGGTTTACCGATATCCAGATGAGGGGTAACCCTAACCCTGGATTGAATCAAGCAAATTGTACTCCTTCGTGCCTTTCTTTTTCGCAGTTTTTCTTTCGGGAAGAGTAGTGAAAGACAGCACAGTCTGATACTTCGGTTAAGCACATGTTTGTTTTTGCGTAACTGTTTTTAAAAAAATTAATTTTTTTTAATTTAAATTAATATTAAAAAATAATTATAATTACACTTGTTTATAAAAACTGAAAAAAATAATAATTTTTTTTTAAATAGTCTGTTAAGAGAATACCATGATGATGGTCTCTTGATATTAATTGAAAATAGTGTTTCTTATTCAAAGAATCGTGTCATAATACATAAAAGTTAAAACCTTGCATAGGAAACTAGAAATGACGTAGATAGCTCATTTATATTAAAAAATATATATAGATATAAGGCTTTTTCAATGAATTTTCTCACGTAAAAAAAAATATAGGTATAGATTAAAAAACTAATGCAACTATCTAATTAACTAAATTAAAAATGTTTTAGGTAAATAATTAATTATTTAATTATTAAAAATAATTAAAAAGATTTAATCTCAAATATAAAAAAAATAAAATGACATAAAAAAATAAAAAAAAAATAGATGTGGGTTATAGCCACATCTATTTTAATGAGATAAAAAAAATTACAATGATAATAAACAAATAATCATTTAAAAAAAATATTTTAAAAAAATATTTAGAAGTGCGAAACTAGTTTTTTTTAATCTTAAAAACATCATAAGACAACTTGAGGTAACGTTGTAGATATATAACATGAATAATAAGGAGCGAGTTAACTCGTATAATCGATAAAACTCATGATTCAAATCATAAAATTAGAAAAATTAGATAAAAAAATTATAAAGCCAATATTTTTTTATAGAAAAAACTTAACATCAAACGATGAGATAAAAAAAAGCCAAAAAAAATATAAATTCTTATTAACTTTTCAAACTTGTGACCTGAATCATTAAATCAAAATCATTATACACGGAAAAAAAACCACAAAGCTGATCACCATGAANAAAAAAAAACCACAAAGTTGATCACCATGAAATCAAATTTGAAGAAAGAAATCAAGGAAAAAAATCAATTATGCAAAAATATCTAAAATAAAAAATGGTAATTAAAAGGATGAGATGAAAATCTAAATAAAAAGATAAATTAGAGGGCAACTAAAAATATTTGATTAAAGGATTAAATTGAAAAGAAAAATAACTTTAATGAAAAAACAAATCAAATGAAAGGACTAAGCCATTATAAAAATATATAAAAATTTAGATAGAAGGATTAAATTGATAACCAATAAAACTTTTACAAAAGAACCAGGGAACAAAGTAAAATGAAAAGAATAACGACCAAACTGAATGAATATATATATATATATATGTGATAAATTGGAACCAAACGACAACATACACAGCACCACAAGAAAAAGAACATGACAACACTTTTATTAACAAGACAAAACAATAAGTTTGGCCACTAAAAGGCTTTACAAACACTATCTAAATAGCACAAACGCCTCTCATGTGTTGGCTTTTGAACAGCACGCCATAATAATATTTTAAATTTAAATATTAATTAATCAAGTGAAAATGATCAAAATACCCACAATGATTCTATAATTAACAACAAAACTTATGTGAAAGCACAAAAATACCCATAGATGCATAGCTTATTTTTAATTGAATCTAAAGGTAAAAATATCTTTTTATGGTCTTTTAAAAGGCAAAACAATATAAATATCATTGGTTAACTTTAAATTTTGTTGATTAAGAAAGGTAATTTAGTCATTTTATTTAAAAAATTAGAAAAGACATGTATACCTTTAAAAAATCCTTTAATGGCCAATGAACCATATGAAATGACCAATTTACCCCATCACCATGGCATCTTGTTTTTCTTCCAATGGCAAAAAAGTAATTTCATTATTATAATAAATAATTAGCTAAATCTAGTTGTATAGTTATTTTCTTATGCGTTTTCTATTTTTTTTTAACTAGCTATTTAACTCATGCTTCGTTGTGGGCCAAATATGTTTTTTCTAACAAAAAAATTGAACATACAGGCTTTCTCGTTGCTTTTTTTTCATAAAAAATTAAGTGTAAATAAAAACATTATTCACACATCTAATTAAATAAATTAAGAATCATTTGTGTTAATAAATAAAGAAATAAAAAGGTTATTGATGATGATTAAAGAAGTAACTAGAAAAACTAATAGACTTATATAGATTGAGATACTTGATCTTGCAATACATATTATTTACTTGGTTATGTTTAGGGACTCTATTGATTCAAAATAATTTTTTTAATTAAATAAAAGTAGAAACATGCACACACATGAAATTGATTGAACAAAACCAAAGAAAAAAATTACTATATAACATTACACTTATTAAAAATATTATCTAAATATAAATAAAAACAAATTTCATTTGTATAAAAAATAAAAAAAAAACATATCGATTAATTAGAATAATATCATTAAAAATTAAATACATATAAATAATTTAAAAAACAATTGTTATTTAAAAATGATAAATAAATAAAAAAAGAAATGGTACTATTTTAAATATAAATTAAAAAAGTTATTTAAAAATACATATCTAGAAAAAAAAATTAAAAAACAAGAAAAGAAAAAAGAAAAAAACATAGGAGAAACCTTGTTGGGCCAGTCAAGTCAAAATAGCACACGTGGCCCATTTAGAAAGGATCCATACATGAGGGTATTTATTTATTAAAAAAAATCTAATAAGATACATGATTATAAAGACAAACCAAAAAAGATTACAAAGCTTAATTTCAAAGCAATCCAATGCTAAAAAACGTAATGTAACAAATATTAAATTAAAAACAATCCTGACAAAATGCCTAAGTCAATTTAGGTTAACTTACTAACATGTGGTTTAATTGATGGGACTAGGATGAACAAATAGAAAGGAAATTGACGAAGAAGGCCAATATCAAAAAACTCAAACATTGAAGGATGGAACAAAAAAAATAATTTTCAATCAATTTAATATTAAAAAAATAAAAAAATATTAATTTAGAAAACTTGTCAAAGTAAATTAAACAAAAAACCACAAGTAAAATGAATCGAGATAACCCATGTCACTTTTAAAATTAGTGAAAATTCCATAAAAAGCATATAAATAAAAACAATAAAGTTCAATATCTAATTGAATAAATGTCAAAACCTAAAGTTGAAAAAATATGATCTTAAAAAAAGGAAGAAAAAAACCCAAGCATACTCAGGTGAACATTCTAAACTTGGCTAATTTCTATAACTCATAACTCGTGAAATCATAAGTCATTCTCAATTAAGAATCTTTCTAATCGCCACGAGAGAATACAATACATATGTGTACTATATAAACTTCTCTCTAGGTATATTTTTTTTAAAAAAATATTAATTAACAAAAAAATAAAAAGGCTTAGTGTTATAATGTAATAAATGAGGAGATTTACTGTGGATTGTATAATGAATAACACATGTGCCCTTCAGGTATGAGAAATATTGACCTTTGAGTAAAATGTCATTTTCCCCCCTGACGTAGAAAAATTAAAGGCTGTTTGGGAGGGTATTTTTATAACATCATAGCTTTTTTTGTAATATACATATGCTCTTAGGACCATTTTAATAATTTATATTATTATAATATTAATAAATTAATACATTTGGCCTAATATGTAGGCATATTATCACCCTCACCATATTTTAGATGGTGCATAGGGACATAAACAATGGTCAATAAAGGTCGATGGCCTACTCACCTGATGTGGAAAGCGGCGACAAATATTTTAGGGTGTAACATGTTGTCATCTTAGCAATGGTTCGATGACAATTGACTTTTTTCTTCCTCATTCTCTCTCTCTCTCTCTCTCATACTTCGGTATACATGCAGAGCTCTGACAAATTTAATTGGTCCTCTAGTTTGTATTTGTTTTAGGTTAGATCCTTATTCTTTTAATTTTTATTCTTGTTAGATTTGATACTTCTTTAAGTTTGTTTTGTTTTTAATTTTATCCCTTATCATTTAATCTAATAAGATTTTTTTTATCTAATTTAGTCCTTATTCTTTTTATTGTTATTTTTTTATCCTTTTCATTATTATTATATAATTATGTCCCTCGGAGTTTGATTTGATTTTATTTGGTTTTCAATTTTGATCTTTGTTTTTTTATTGCTTTTTTTATCCTTTTCTTTATTTGTTTTGTTTTTCAATCTAACCTCTAATTAGTTTCTTTCAATTAGTTTTGTGCATTGTTTAGTCCTTATTTTTTTTTAATTTTAGTTATTTTATTATTTTATTGTTTAAAATTTTTCTTGTGGTTTTTTTATGTTTACTTTTTGCAGGGTAATTTTAGTTTTATAACCTAGTTCACTGGTTTTGATAACGAACCCAGTTTGAGTTTGATATTTATTTATTTATTTATATAATTTAACATTGAATTATTGGCCCGTAATCTTCTTGATTTGTTATGCTTTTATTTTTGTTGAGGTATCATTACCCTGTAACTCAGATTGAAAGTTAGTTGAATTAACATGAGTTAATTTATTGTTTTAAAAAATTATCTCTTTGATTTTCTCCTTTGTCATTGAATTATTGACCCTTGATCATGTTTTATTAAATATTATTTTAAAAAAATATACACATGATGAGTTATATTGAGTGTGGGGTGATAAAGTTAACCCAAGTTAGCTTACATTTTCTTACCATGTTTTATTTTTTGCCAAGTGCTTATTTTGAAAGTTTGTTTTTTTTCCTTGATTTTTTTTTCAATTTCATTGTTTTGCATGAAATAATTTGCCATTGAGCTTTGTTATTTTTTTTATGTTTTCTTTTTGTTTGGTTATTAAGATAATAGGTTAGTAAAGTTAACTTGAGTTAGTTGATGTTTTTTTTTAAAGTTGTTTTTTCTATTTTCTTTTTGTTTAGTTATTTTTTCTCAACTTTGTTTTGTTTGCTAAGTGCTTCTTCTGAATTTCTTCTTTTTATCCTTATCTCATACTGTAGGCTGTGTGTTTATCAAGTTAAGTCGAGTTTACTTATGTTTGCTTTTTCGGTATTATAGTTTTATATTTTTTTTCATCTTTGAATTTTCTTACTAAGCCTTTGTATTTAACTTTGCTATTTTTTTCTAAGTGCTTATTTCAGAGGTTTGATTTTTTTTTCTTGATTTTTTATTTTTTTTCAATTTCATTGTTTTGCATGGAATAATTTGCCCCTGAGCTTCGTTATTTTTATGTTTTCTTTTTGCTTGGTTATTACAATGATAGGTTGGTAAAGTTAACCCGAGTTAACTAAGGGTTTTTCTGAAGTTTTTTTTTCCTGTTTTCTTTTTGTTTGGTTTTTTTCCTCAACTTTTTTTTATTTGCTAGGTGCTTCTTTTGAACTTCTTCTTTTTATCCTTATCTCATATTACAGGTTGTGGGTTTATCAAGTTATGTCGAGTTTACTCATGTTTATTTTTTCAACATTATAGTTTTATATTTTTTTTTCATCTTTGACATTATGTTATTAAGTCTTGAACTTTATGATTTTTTTTTTGTTTTTCTTTATGCAGGTTGTTTTAATCTTATATCATGAGTCGTACTTTGGTAAATTTAACCTGATTTGTCTTGGGTTATTATCATTTGAATATTATTTTTTTTTGCCTTGATAAAATTTGGACAGGCCTATAACGTAATGTAAGTCATCTATTTAGTTAACAAAAAACTAAAATGTTTCAATGAATCATTGTAGTATGTAAGGAGATTCACTATGGATTCAAGTAATATAATTACACATTTGCCTTTCATTGGTCTTAACAATTGCCTTAGCATTGGGGCCAAAATCATATTTTATATAGGATCTAAATTTCATTTGAGAATTGATCAAAGGCAAAGCTGTCATTCAAATTTATAATGCATAATGAAAATATTATTTTCCTCTTGAAATTTGATAAAAAAATGGTCTTCTACTAAGGGTTTTGTTTTTGTCGTTTTCTTTTAATTTGCATAGTAAAATAATGTTTATACTCTTAAGTGCTCGAAAAAAAATGGAGCTGCAGGAAGATTTTATTTTTCTTTGCATTATTTTTGTATAAAAAAATTACATTGTTGATCTTTGACTTTCTAGATTTAAAAAATAGCTTTTGAGGGTGTTTTAGTCTCTACACCATGTTTTTTTTTTATTTGTGATTATGACATGCCCTTGTGCTTTTATCTTTTTTGTAATTTACCTATTAAAATATGAATAAATTGGTCAATTATGTTGATGCATGCATCACTGCATCAAAACCCTTTGTGCTATTTTAGAGGTACATGTGACCAAGTACGATAGCAAAAAAAATTGATCACCACCTTATTCGAGGCGTAAGGATGTTGAGCAATTATTAGAGTGACAAGTGCTACAAGGGTGGTGGTGGTTTTTTGGCGGCAATGAAGTTTTTCCTCTCACCTTTCATTTCTCTCTCTCAAGTCTTAGTTTTCATGCCAGGCCTTGAAAAATTTAATTATATGCTCCATTTTGCATTTATTTTGGGTTTGGTTCTTTTTCTTTTTATTTCTATTTGCTTTGATTTTAATGCTTCTAAAAGTTTATTTTTTTCAATTTCATACCTCTCTGCATTTAATTTAATTTGCTTTTTTTAGTTACTTTATGTATTTTTTTTCTTTTTTTTCATCCTTTATTATTATGTTATTTTTTAGTCACTTTTTATGAGATTTTTGTGGTCAATTTTAAAATAACATGGGTCGCTTTGCTTTTATTTTTTTTGGCTTTGATAAATTTAGATTTTCCAAAGCAATTTTGTTTTTGAATTGAATATAATTACTTGCTTTTATCACCAAACATTTAATTTTTTATATGTTGAGCAACTAAGTTGAGCTCGGGTCAATAATTTAATGGATTGCGGGTTTAAGAGTTTAACTCGGGTTTATAAGGTTTGCATCATTTTGATATTTTTTTCTATGATAAAAAACATATGGTTAGCTCTATTTTGATTTTTTATTAAATTTATTGATTGTATTTTTGACATTTAATTCAAGACATATTTAAAGAAATTTTGTTTTTTTTTTAAATCAGTGTTTTATGTTTATTTGCTTTTTTAATTTAGTTATCCAAATATTTTATCTCGAGTCATGTGTTTAGTAAGTTTAGAGGGTTTGACTCGACTATTTTTTTATTGTTTTTTAATATTTTTAAATCTTGAATAAATGGTCATAATCTTGAATTTTTTTTAAAAATATCGTCATAATATTTTTTTTGTGATAAAAAAATAACTCTACAATGATACTCGAGCTATTTATAATAATGATATTCTGCTTACATATTTTGATAACCTCATTTAATTTTGTTAGTGTTTTATTTTTTAATTAATATTTTTTTATTTTAAAAGATTAATAATAATAATTATTATTTTTCATCTCTTTTCAATGTACAAATCATGATTTTTTTTTAAATCCAAGAATTACAGTTGAACTTATTTTTTACACTGGAAAAAAAAAATCATCCAAAACGCAGCGTAGCGCAGGCCTTTAGTCTAGAATCAACTAAAGAGGAAAACATCCGTAGCGATATTTTAGCTCCGTGTCCGATACTTGATAATAATAATACTTATTGGAAAAAAAAAAAGTAAAATAAAGATCAAACTAGGGTTTCTTAATTTGAATTTTAAACTCAATTAACACAACACCTCTTCAGGTATCTCTCTCTTGCCTTCCATTTAGTTTTCTTTTCCACCTTTGGTACTCTAATTTTTATCATCTGTGTTTTTATTTTATTTTATGAGGTTTAATTTTTGTAGCAACTGGGATTGATCAAGTTTCTGATGTTCATTTTAGGGAATTTGGAATTGGATATTTTTTTCAGCTGTAATTTCTTTGTGATTTGCAAGCAATTATGAGAACTTCATGGTCAGATTCTGTGGCCAACTCTGCATCCGAGAATGCAGCAGCTTCTGGTTCTTCTGGTCCGCGTCCTACCCGTGCTACTTACATTCCTCCACACCTTCGTAACCAGCCGCCATTTTCTGATTCTCTGGCTCAACCATCTGCTGCTTCCTCACTAGGAAATGATCGTGTAGGTTATGGCGGGCCTGTGGGTGGTTCTCGATGGGGTGGTGGTGGTGGTTCGAGACCGGATCATGGGCGTTCTGGTTATGGTTCTGGTGGTAGAGGAGTTGGTGGTTGGAATAATAGAAGTGGTGGGTGGGACCGCGGGAGGGAGCGTGAGGTGAATCCGTTTGGTGATGTAGAGCCGGCTTTTGGTGAACAAGAGAATACGGGAATTAACTTTGACGCGTATGAGGATATTCCGGTGGAGACGAGTGGGCACAATGTGCCACCGCCTGTGAATACATTTGCGGATATAGACTTGGGTGAGGCAGTGAATCAGAATATTCGGAGGTGTAAGTATGTGAAGCCGACTCCAGTTCAGCGCAATGCTATCCCAATTTTGCTTGCTGGGAGGGACTTGATGGCTTGTGCTCAGACGGGTTCAGGGAAGACAGCTGCCTTTTGCTTTCCAATTATTGCTGGAATTATGCGGGAGCAGTATGTACAGAGACCCTATGGAGGGAGGACAATGTACCCTCTGGCTCTTATTCTTTCTCCTACTAGGGAGCTTTCGAGTCAGGTGTTATTCTGTTTCAGGCTAGTTATGTGCATTCTGGAACATGCAATATCTTTCCATGACTCGTTTGTCTTATTATCCTTTTACTTGCAATCTGACTGTAGATACATGATGAAGCCAAAAAGTTTTCCTATCAAACTGGTGTCAAGGTGGTGGTTGTTTATGGAGGCGCACCAATCAACCAACAGGTTTAAATCACGTCGAATTCATTTTTTCTATCACTACAGAATATCTTTTGTATGGTTTTCTTCTTCTCGCATCCATTATCTTTAAAATATTTTTGTTCATTTAAAACTATTCTATCATTGATGCTTTTCTTTTATCTCCTGCATCTATTCTATGATAGAGGGAGATAGATGTGACCAGAGTCCACTTGTGCCACTTGTCCCTCCTATGTGGCAACATGAGGCATAATAAGGAAACGCTTGGATGGGTTTCCCTCACTTTTAGGATAGCTATGGCTTGTTTCTGCGTTATCATTTTGAATGATATCTCCTTTACTGGAAATTGTTTGGATTACTAGTAAATTTGGGAACATGCTATGCGCTAATATTAGAAAAATGAAGAAACATTCTCCTTAGCAGCATAGTTGTGTTTTCTGACCAGTAACTTGGATTCAGTTCTAGATGCACTAGAACTGACACATCTCCCAAATTTCCGGTCTAAACCATGCTCAAAATGACTAGGATAAATTGCTCATTCTTCTAATGATTCCCACATGACTTGCATTGATTTGACAATTTCATGAAATGATTTATTTCAAAAATGTGAACATGCATGCAGGCTTGTACTAATGTTTGGAATCTTCATATAGGTCTGTCATTATGTGCTTCATTTTTTTGTCACAAATTTTATGGGTGATAATAAATGTCTCATACAATTGAAACATTAGTCCTTATGGCTTCGTTTGCATCATATTTCCAAACATGCTTACAGCTTTGTTACTGCACATGCTAGCTTACCCCCCTTCTCGTTGAAATATTTTGACTATTATCTCACTTGTTTTAGTGATACTCTCTTCATGCCTATCATTTTTTTTAGTATCCTGCATGCTCCATTTTGCTGTTGCATTGTAGATATTCATTCATTCATTTGTTGATGTATACTTTTCCTAGAATTAGATGTCTCTTTGTAATTGGTTGATGTGAGGAAGTTAGTGTCATAGGGGTCCCAATATGCTCATTCGACTTTTGGATCATTTTTATCCTTGTGGGGAAACTATGATTTGCCAGTGCCTCAGTTGTAGTGATTTCTGGAGGTTGTTAAAATAGATGATATGGCCGCAATAAAGAGGTCAAGGTTAAAGGTGATTCAAACTGCTATAACCATGCCGCTGCACCTACTACCACCCCACACTATGACCACCTCAACTGCTATAGCACCACCAGCAATACCATCGTACCTCTATCTTGCCAATAACACAGCCAAATACCCTTAACATTTATTCTTGTAACATTTAATCTCCATACCAAATTCAACCTTAGCATGAACATTATGGTACAAGGGAGTTGGCAGGTAGGTAGGGCAATATTTAAGGGACCATCATAAAACTTTCATAAAATTTTACCATGATGCTACTTACTCAATTCGGGGAATTGCAAGGGAAATGGTTATACATTGCTTAGAATACAGGATGTTCGATTTTCTTCATTTTATTTTTGCCTTTTTTGATCACCCTTTTACTTGTCTTCTAGTTTAATTGTTCACTAGCTCTGTTTTGCTTGGTCAGCTCCGAGAACTTGAGAGAGGGGTTGATATTCTTGTGGCCACTCCTGGACGGTTAGTGGATTTGCTTGAGAGGGCCAGAGTATCATTGCAGATGATTAGATATTTGGCTCTTGATGAGGCAGACAGGATGCTGGATATGGGGTTTGAGCCTCAGATTAGAAAGATAGTGGAACAAATGGACATGCCCCCATGTGGCATGAGGCAGACAATGCTGTTTAGTGCCACCTTTCCTAAAGAAATACAGGTTTGCTTTAGTTGCTTTTGGTGTTTGTGTTAGTTTCCTCTCATATCCTTGTGAAGCTCAGTGATTGATATGCTAATATGTCTGGATATTCTATGTTTAGTGTTAGAAGTAATTTTTTTCTGTGAGTGTGCATATGTATTTATTTATTTTGTTGCTAAATTATGGTATAAAGTATCTTGACCCCTGAAGTTTATTGTTTTGTTCCTTGATGCACCTTTGGTTCTGTCTGGATAATTGCCTACTCAGATAGGCAAACACTATTTGCTATCTCGTAGTTATTGCAGTCATTTTGGGTGATAACCATTCACGTGGTGATGGTTGCTTGTTGATTTCCATTGAAAACTGCCATTTCAATTGCATCTGACTGATATTTGCAATTTGGTTGACATGCAGAGACTTGCATCTGATTTTCTTTCAAATTACATATTTTTGGCTGTTGGAAGGGTTGGATCAAGCACTGATTTAATTGTTCAAAGAGTTGAATATGTTCAAGAGATTGACAAGAGAAGTCATCTCATGGACCTTCTTCATGCTCAAAGAGAAACTGAAGTTAATAGCAAGGTACAATGAACAACTTACCGACTTGCAATTTTATATGACCTAATCTGTTCTCTAGCAAAATTACTGGTGATTTGATTTATTCATATTGATTAAGGGAAAGGAGTTTGTCCCTTCCAATCTCAGTAAAAACTTAGCCTATTTGATTTATCCAATGACAAGAAGGGTAAAGTGTAACAATTCATATTCTAAAAGGATAAAATTGAGGAAAAAGTATGACAACCTGCCTTACCAGAAGAGAAAACGAGAGTGTTAAGAGAGAGGCGAGGAAGTGAAGGATGCAAACAGGCTCATAAAAAAAGATTAAAACTTTTTAAAAGGAGTAGATTGAGGAAAAGGGGAGGCAGGTCTTATCAGGAGAGGGAAAATATGTGAATGAGAGAGAAAAGAGGAATGATTGGCAGCCACCAAAAGAAAAATCTTTTCTAAAAGCGTATGTTAATACTTGCACTACAATGACATCAGATTTTTGTTAAATTCACAGCATTCTCTGACATTAGTTTTTGTGGAGACAAAGAAGGGAGCCGACTCACTGGAACATTTGTTACATGTCAATGGATTTCATGCTACATCAATTCATGGTGATAGAACACAACAGGTAAGTTGTCAGATTTGGGCATGTATTCTTTATTTTGTTTCTATGGGATTGCTATTTATGCAAATATCGTACAGCATTGATGAGCACAATATTGTTTTTTTTTTTTTTTTTTTTTTTTTTTTATAACGATGATTCAATGGCATACGGTAGTTAGTTTAGATTCCTTTGTTTGGTAAACTGTGAGAAAATGATAGTACAGTCTAGGATAAAGATCAGATGACTTTCTTCATTCTGGACAGAACAAAAATTCTGAAGGTAGTAGAGACTTGCTCCAAAGTGTTTAATTGTCTTTTCATTTTTGGTTGTTTGCTTGCACTGTGCTATTACCAGTTATGTCTTCAATATGACTGACTTTATGTTGGTGTACAGGAAAGAGAGATGGCACTTAGATCATTCAAGAGTGGGAAGACGCCAATTCTAGTAGCGACAGATGTGGCAGCACGGGGTCTTGATATACCCCATGTGGCTCATGTGGTGAATTTTGATCTTCCAAATGACATTGATGATTATGTTCACAGGATAGGACGAACAGGACGAGCTGGAAAAACAGGGCTTGCTACTGCTTTCTTTAACGAAAATAATATGTTATTAGCAAGACCTTTAGCTGATCTAATGCAAGAAGCAAATCAAGTAGTACCTGCATGGCTCACTCGTTATGCTTCACGGGTTTTGCATAGTGGTGGCAAGAATCGGCGCTCTGCGGGAGCCCGATTTGGTGGTCGTGATTTCAGAAGAGAGGGTTCTATTAACAAGGGTACAGAATATTATGGAGGGAACAGTCACGGTGGATATGGGGTTCCTGCTGGTTATGGTGGGGGGTACAATCCATCCGTGGCCAGTGCTTGGGATTAGTATCATGCCATTCTCTGGATTCAGATCTCTTCTTTTTTCATGCGTAAATAAAGTTCTTTTCACAATTCAAGGATTAAATCTTTTTATCCTCCAGTAGCCTTTAATTGTCTTTTATGCAGAAGTTGCTGTGTCGTTAATCCCTGGCCTTCTCAAAATGGTGAACCTCCTTGACTTGATCAGGTAAGACATTAGATATTTGAATGTTTAAAAATTGAATTACTTAGGTCAGGATTATTTTTGCAGTTGAAAAACGATTTTGCATGAATGGGTTTTTTTTTTTGATGTTTTAGATTGTTTTGATATACAGAAATTAAAAATAAATTTTAAAAAATAAAAAATGTTTTAGATTGTTTTGATATACAGTAATTTGCAAAGGAAAAAAAATACAGAAAATGCAAACGAGCCCGAACACAATCCCCTATCAAGATAAATGGTCAAGAGCTACTCTTGGAACTAGCAAGAACATTATCTAAATGCAGTACTTCCATTTCAGAGGTTTCTTCAGAGCAGTCATCACCTGTTTCAACCTCTTCCTCCTCTGACCTTCTTAATAACGAATAGATAAGTTATAAAAAAAGTTGTTGATGCTAATTAAAAAGATAAACGTTTTCTTTTATTTTCCTATTGGTTCAATCTAATTACTAAATACATAAATGATTAATGTTATGAATGCATCATGTAAATATAACTGAGCAATCTACAAAAAAAATTATAATAATTACTTTTGAGCTATTATGAAATTATAGAAACAATAAAAAATATTAATTATTTTTTATAAAAAAGTTAAGCAATCAATTTCAAAAATAAAAGAGAAATTATTAATAAAAAAATAAATTAAAAAATATATTTTTTTAGCATTCTAGATTTGTTTTTAACAAAATGAATGACAAGATTTGTTTTTAACAAAATGAATGACAAGTTGCTTGTTGGAGTAGACAACATATTCACGAGTAAATTTTCCAATCATCTCTGAAAAATTGTGGTCTAAGTTTTAGGCTTTCAAGAATTAAAATTTCAATTTATTTTCTTCAAAAACACCTAAAAATATCCAAATAAATACATTTTTAACATGAAAACAATCTCTAATCAATGTAAAAGCCAAAAAACAAATAGAATAAAAAAACTTTACGAGCCTAGTATACATTTCCTAACATGATGAATTCATTTACATAATTTGTAATGATTTATTTTTTTTATAATCAGAATGTAACCAATCAATCCTTTCTCTCATCTCCTTTATTTTTCAAGGTCTTCTTTCTACTCCCTCAACATTTTTCTGAGACATGATAAAATAAAGTTTAGGATATATATATATATATATAAAATTATTAAACAATGAGAATCAAATAATGAATAAATTAAAACTTGAGGGATCAAATTGAAGTTTTCCTTGCCTTTATTAACAATTAACACGAAAAGGGTCCTTTTCATTTTAATTTTGGTCCTTGCTCAATCAATTTTTTTTTTTAATTATAACCTAGAATTATATTTCATAATTTCGATCTTTAGTTTAATATTGGGATATTCTCGGACATTTCATATACATATACATGAGAGCATGCAAAGCAAAACGATTATAATATATATAATAATGTCAATATAACTTGTAAGGATGAAACTGCAACAAAAAGGTTCAATTACCAAGTAGAAGAAAGATTCAAGGACCTTGATAGAATATAAATAGTTAAAGGAACAAGTTACGATAAGATGAAGAATGCAATGTTTTTTTTTTGTAGTGTTAGTGTTAATTAGATTTGTGACTCACGTTTCCTGGTGGCTCAAAAAAAATTTGTTGATGTAAAAAAAACTAAGAAAAACAAAATGGAGACTCAAGTCAATGTTTCAATTTGTAATTTAAATAAAAATATATAATGTTAATATATAAAGTTATAAAAAAAATGACAACAAAAAAAGCTAAAAAGAAACCGACTGAAGCCTGTCCCTGTCTAGATTACTAAACAACATCATAACATAATATTAAATGGTGAAAATAAAAAAAATATTTTAAAAAAAGCAACAAAACATTCCTAATTAAACCCGTTTAATTCACAAACTTCATGACAATGAGCATAAAATTGAGATAATCTTATAGAAAGTAAAAATAAAAACTAATTTTAAATAAATCAAATGAGAACATAATAACTTCTTAAAAAACAAAATGAAAAGAAAAAAAAAGTTGAAACTCAATTTGTAGCAAATAAAATGATGAAAAAAAAAAGAATACAAGAAAAACCAATCTGAGTTCATTTTAGTTAAGATGTAAACTCTTGAAAACAAACTAATTAAAATCATGAATTTCATTCATCTAACAACTTAATATTAAAGGATAAAAATAAAAATAAAAATAAAAAAGCTACAAAAAAATTTGAATGAACTTGAGTTAACATGTTATCCTAATGATTGTAAGCACAAGATTGAGATAACACAATAACAAAAAAAAGGAGAAAAAACATGAAGACTAATTTTCAATATATCAAATATTGAATGATTGAATTGAAATATATCAGTTTTAAAAAGTTAATTTTTGTTAACTTTTGAAATTGGTGACTATTAATAAGTTCAAAACTAATCCTGTAGAAAACAAACCGCAAAATATAACAAAGCAAATTGTAGAAAAAATTGAAAAAAATTCAATTTAAAACAAAAAAAAAGCTTAGACTTTTAAGCAAACCTGAGTAAACTCTTAAACTTGATCTAATATCTAAAACTTGTAATATGTGAAATCTTAGACTCGGGTTGAATAAAAAAGGTTAATTTTAAATTAATTTAATTTTGAATGATGAAAAAAAATATCAATTTTAAAAAATTTTCAAAGAAAAAAAAATATTAGTAAAAAGAATGAGGAAATTTGATAGGAAAAAAAACTCATTAAGGATGAAATTCTAAACAATGATTTAAAAAAAAGGACTGAATTTGAAAGATAAAAAATAAAAAAGGGGTGACTTGAATAAGATTTGTAATTTTATGATGTAAGCGTGTTTTAAAAATATGACTCAGGCATAGACCCAACCAAGAAATCCCTAGAAAAACAAATAAAAAGACCCAAGAAAATCAGATCATTTTGAGAATCAATGAAAAATTATAGAGAAAAAAAATTAAAAAATAATTATTTTAAATAAAATAAATAGCAATTGTAAAAATATAAACTAAAATCAAAAATAAAATTCAATTCTTATAAATTGTTTTAAAAAATCATTTCAAATATTGAATGAAAAAATTAAAAAAAATCAATTTAAAGAATTAGCAAAAAAATCCAACAAAGAATAATAAATAAAAATACTTGAGATAATTGAGTCATAAAAAATAAGTTAAAAAATAAAATTTATTTTCTAATTAAATAAAAATTAAAGAATGAAATAAAAAAAATAGCTTAGAAAAAAAACTAAACAAACCCCTTCAATGAATATTCTAAATTTAACCAAATCTTTAAAACTCTTAACCTATGAAACTATATATTTGGATTCAATCAAGTTTATTATGATCTGATTTTAAAAACTTGTGAAGATGAAAAAAATTCTAAACTAAAATGATAATAATAAGAAAAAAAATTATAGGGAAAAAACCAAAAAACGTTTTTAATAGAGTATATATGTTCTCTTAAAGGACAATAATGTATTTATATTATTTTTAAAAAATTGAAAAGACCAAAGAATTCATGAGTAAAAAAACACCCTAATTTTTTTATTCTAGAATTAAATTAATAATTTTTTCATATAAAAAAATAAAAATAACTAATCTAACCCTATTTAATTTAGAAAATAATATTATATCATAATAAAAAAAATCACCTTACACCCAGTACCTTACCTAGTTGAAAGGGTTTTTGACCATTATACAAATGAATATTGATTTGTTCTTACAGCCACAATACCTTCTCCTTTAGGTTTGTTTTTGTCAATTTCTTCTCCGAATTATTAGGCAAACCCAGATCTTGATCTCATTTCAAGAGCGCAGTGTTCATTCACAGAAAACAAGGGAAATTTGCACATTGACGGATTGAATTGTAAAAAATACCATTCCTGTAATCATCAATATCGATCAAATAAGCCGATAATTGAACAAGGAAGTTCATGGAGCTGGTGTTCGTAAATCCATGGAAGTGAAGTGATTTGATTTACTCAAAATCCATTTCTCACAGAGTCTGTCATCAACAAAGCCCCATATGAAATCACCATATGGGTACTTAAGAAACTGACCAAAGATTCAAACTTGTAATGCACAAATTCATTTCTATAACCCAACAAACTACACTGTCAAATAACCAATAGAACAAGGAAAAACCACAAAAAAGGCAATACCTGCTCATGAAACGTAAAACAGGCACAGCAGGCCATGAAGTTTTTGCCATACAGTGACAGGCTTTGCAGGGAGAAATCCAGTTGGAGACCTTTGTATAAAAGACAAGCTGCTTTAAGATCAGTCTCTGTATCAACACGGGTACTTTTTTGACTCTATAGGCAGGTATTGGTGGAGCTTGAGTAATTACATGGTCTCCAGATCGGTTTTTCACTCTTTCAAGCTTAGGCTTTACTACGAACCAATTTTGGAGAAAAAATAGTGAAGTTCGTTGCTTTGAGGTTCCAGGTGAGTTTATATATATATATATAAAATTGTAATAAGGGTTTTAGTATAATAAAAGAATTATGAGTCTTTAAAAAAATGCTAGAAAGAAAAAAAATCAAATATTTAATTTAATTTCGTGTGATTTAATTCCTTAAAGTGAATTTGTCACAACTACAGCGTTTCGATTTCCAAAATTTAACCCAAGTCATGAAAGAAAAATCCACAAACTCCAATCCTGAATTCAAAATTTCTCCAATTTTGGTGCTCTCTTGACCAGACCCTCACATGGATGCCTTACAGCCCTGTCCTCTTATGTAGTACTAGTACCCCATATGATCTGTTGGCACTGAAATTTAGGTGAGCATAACTAATAGCCAGTGACTGTTCTGTTCTTCATTTAATAGCCTCTGACCATTACTTCTTTTCAAATTTGAAAGTTCTTGCAGTGATCACAATATTGGGAGTCATAGCAGCAGCCTCTGTTCACGTCGTCAGATCTTGGGTAATATGATTTTGAGGGTTGGGTAGAAAGAAAAGAGCTCCTCTTGTCCCGATGGCCATGTGGCCCCGCCTCTGATCCGACACGCAGATATTCAGGTGGCAGCTCCGGTGGCGGAGGAGGGTCCCCAAGAGACCAAAGAAGAAGAGCAAGAGCAACAGCAAACTGAACATAAACCACAACATCTGTTAGGAACGCGATCTAAATACTATTCAAGAAAAACTTGAATTTTTTTATTTTAGATCATTTTGAAATATTAATATTTAAAATAAATTTTATTTTTTTAATATATACTTTTTAAAAAATATACTTTAAAAAACAACATTAATATTACAATATTAAATATTATCTCAGCACTTGCTGTTGTTTTCCGAGTAATCATCAATTATTTCCGGTTAGACAATAACCTATGCTGGAATTGCTTATTGTTAGCTGCACTGTCATTTGTATGCCTTTATTGCCTCTCACATGAAAGTAGTACAGCCACATTTTACTTTTTATAAAATCAAGATTTGAAATATAATTACATTTTACCTCTAATTATGCAAAAAGTAGTACTAGAACAGTCTCTTAATATAAATGTTAAAAAATCACTGTAGTTTTGTAGTTGTGACCGTGTGAGGTGGAACTTCTATAAATGTTAAAAAAATCAAAAGTACAGTTTTTAAGACATTGCATTTTAAAGATATTATGACAAATTATGATAAAAAAAAGAAACAAAACTAAAGAAATAAAAAGACTTTAAAATCACATTAAAATTGTGATTATTATGTCAATATTATTGAAAAGATTTTGATAAAACAAATTCAATATTAAAAAAAATATTAATGATGAATAATATAAGTTACACTTATTATCCAAATATGATTGATATTCACTTACTTTTCACTGCAAATATAGCCCACTCCAGTTAACTTTAATAATAATTTTTAGTGTTATTGAATTTGATTTATTAATATTTTATTATAATACTGATAGTATTGTAATTTAAATTTTAATGTCTTAATTTTTTTTAATTTTTTTCTCGAGTATAACCTACTCTAGTTATTATTATATTAGTGACTATTTTTAATATTATTAAAATTATTTTATTGAGATTTTTATGATGGTATTGTAAATAGAGTTTTAATTAACCTTAGAGTCTTTTTTTTTTCTTTCTTTTCTTTACATTGTAATTTTTATCGGTTCATTTGAAAAAATTTTTATTGAGATTTTGCATTTCCAGGTAGCTACAGCTCTAAATCTTGTGTTATACATATAAATTATGCTATTTCACCAATTTGTTTTGAATTTATATTATTTTATCATTTTTTCAAATGCTAATTAAAAAAAAAACTCCAAAAAACTTATAGTACAAGGAAAAAGACACAGTTAATTACATAGTACATGGTCGTTTGATTTATATTCCAGTCACTGAAAAGGGTTGTGGTTTGGTCAGTACTCTCTTTTTTGTACTATATGAGGTCAGCCCTAGATATGAAACATCATGTCATAGTGTCATAGAACAATTAAGCTCAAGTTCTATAAATTGAACAATTGCAGAACGATACAAGGCATGGAGAGAGTTTAAGCTTGCAATGACAATTATCCTTGTGGCATGCAGGACGAGACCAGGCATAAGGATTTTCTATGTTCTCCCTCCCTCCCTCCCTCTCCTTCTTTAGTTTAAGCTTTCCTTTTTTAGCTTCTTCTTCTTCTTGTTTAGGATTTTTATGACCATGGGATGTAGTTTTTCTTTCGAATTAATCTTGTAGTTGTTACCATTATGGGCTAATTAATTGATCAGTTATATTGGATGTTAGTGAAGTCCCTCCCTCCCTCTCCTTCCTTCATTTTCTTCTTTTGCATGAGTTGTTAACAAAGCTTCGGCAGTTTCAATTTATTTGGCTTGTGGATTATATATCTCATCACTATAATGTTGCTGCATTCAATTTATATCTTATAACTAAGACAAAGGCAATGCTGAATGTTTTCGAATATCATTTCTTATTGTTGTGTCCAGGTTAGTTTCTTATCATTATGTTTTCTGGCAGAAGCTACGTGCGTTCCTGCAAATGCTAAACCTCATCCTTGTGGCTTTGAATGAGAACCAAAGCCACAATAAAGTGACAGCTTGTGTAATGAAGCTTGGCTGTTTCAGGCTTAATCTAGCTTGTCATGCATGGCTAATTTATGTATGTTTGGTAAGGATTTAAAGTTGGAGTTCAAACCATCTAGCACAATAGCTAGGTGCTTTAAAGTTTCCACATTGGCAGATAGCTTTGAAATCTATTTCATGGACTTATCATGAATTATGATAACTTCTCCTCTCCGCTCTCTCTCTCTTTTTCTCAAATTATATTATTGTGTACATTACAAACTATACTAAAAGATTTGGTGAATTATGATAACCTATTTCTTTTTTCTTCCTTTTTAATGTCCATGTAGTTTGAGAAATTTTAAATTTTATGCTAAAAATTTGTTTTATTTATTTTTTTAGTTTCTCGATTTGATTGATCATATTTTAATAACAAAAAAAATTATTCTTAATGCCAAAAGATTTCATTAGACAAGAGAAATTTTATTGAGGTGTTTTTTACACTTCATGTTGTATGAAAAAAGTAGATCAAGGTTGATTTTTTTTCTAATTTGATTTTGTGTTTTTAAATCAATTTAATAATGTTTTGAGTTAAGAAATTGATTTATAGACTCATAAAAATATTTATTAGATTTCTTTAGATGAAAGTAGATTGAAAAATAATTATTCAGATATGAAAAAATCAACTTGATTTCTCATCCATCCTTGTATGATTTGAAACTAGGCAAGTAGACGATATATCGTCTGCATTAAAAAAAAAGTAGAAAATACGCTATTTGTTCTTTTTACAAAGAAAAAAAATATTAAAAAGATCAAACTCGTGAGCAAATTTATAAGTGTGGTTGTTTTTTAAAATAAGTTAGTCTCGTAGTAAATATCCTTTTAATTTTTTTTTTGAAAAAATACTAACAAGGAAAAAATAGTTGAGAAATCATCAAATGAGCATGCATGTGAATGGAAAAATAGTCAAAATTATTTTTCAAAAATAAAAAAATCTAAAAAAATGTGTTATCATTCATTTATGTCATTTTTTCCCTTGTAATTTGTCAAAATCCTTTTCAAAAAAGATAACTAATTGAAGTGATAATGAAATATATAATTGTGGGTGAGTGGCAAAAAGAAATATTTAATTTAATAATTTAAATTAATAAATATAATTTTAAAATATAATTTATATTATTTTTTTTAAAAAAAACTCCATTTTTACCAGCCCCTGCGTGCGAGCAGCACCCCATCGCTTACCACAGATCCGATGACCTTCCACCTACAGCAGCTGCGTCGTCCCTCCTCTACCAACCACCATCTTTAACAGCCAGCGATCTCTCTTAGTCAAAACCAAACACCACAGACTCGTCAGCCACTGTCATAGCCATCATCACCAAGCTCCTCCACACCGGCCAAAGCAGTCACAACGGACAAGCACTTCATCTTCTCCCTCATTCGTAGTGGCAACGATCCAACAGAAGAGAGACAAAATAGAGAGAGAACCCAAAACATTTAGCGTTTGTTTCTTCCTTTTTAGGTCGCCGTTTTTGACGCTGTTGGTATGAGAGTGACGAGGAGAAGGAAAGCTGCACCATCCTGACCATCACGCATACTCCAGGTCGCAAGAACATCACCTCCACGTGCCGCTGTGAGGCACCATTGTTTCAGTAGTCGATTGACAGATTCACCTAACTCAGCCACTCCATTAAAGGTGGATTTTTGGAGCGATTCCTTAATTTGTGAGAATATGGTTGATTATGGGATGATTGTGTAAGTTGAATAATGAAGGGATGTGTGTGTGATGCATATTGTTTTTTTACAAGTTTTAGATAAATGGGTAAAACAAAAAACAAAAGAGAAGGAGAATGCCAAAAAAAATCTAACCATTTGTTTTCTTACAAATTTGCATCATGGCCGGAAATAAAAGATAAAAAAAAAACCAAGCAAATGTTTTAATTTGCATTATGACCAACCTTTAAAAAAAAAGAAAAAATATCTCTTTGCATAATTTAATATTTTTTTCACACCATGTTTAGCATAAAAAAAAGAAAAATATATATTTTAGGCATATTTTTTGCATTTATTTTTAGATTTATAATAAGTTTATTAAATCCATTTAAATTAATGGCCTGTTGGGTTAGCATACCTTAAAAAAACCAAAGGCCTTTTTTACCATTCTTGTGAGCTAAAGCTCATTTTAAAATTCAATTAAAAATACTCATATCTAGTTGTTACTTTAATATTTATTTATTGATACTAAAATTATAAATATTAACATTTAATATTTATTGATGTTAGAATTAAAAATATTAATTTTTTGATATTCATCAAGCTAAGAATTGAGAATATTTTTTGTAATTTTTACTAATTCTGGAGTTATGAATATATTTTCGATGTAATATTCATCAATTCTATAATTAAAAATATTTTTAGTTTAAATATTTATTGATGTTAAAGTCATGCATGCATAATAGATTTCATGCATGCAATACTTATCCATGCCTAATTTAAAAATATTTTTAATTAAATATTCACCCATACAAAGTAAAAAATATTATAATAAAACTATTAATAGAATAACATAATAAACCCTTAGCAATTTAAGGGAAAACAACAATATAGAAGGGCACAATCATCTTTTGTGAAGGAATAAACCTATTTTCTTTTTAACTCCTTTGGTGTTTCTTGTTTCTTTCTTGCAACTCGAAGCCATGATGAATAGCTTCAACTGTGTCCTCCAAAACTCTCTACAATGACTAGAACTTTAGCACTAAATTAAAGAAGAAAACGGGTAACAGAGCAAAAGGAGGCAAGGGAGAAGGTGTGCAAAATATCTTCTCTTCAACGCTTATTTATACTGATTTTTAGAACAAAAAATAATAAAGAATTACTATAATTATTACCCATCTTAAAAAAATAAAAAAATAATAAATTTTTATCTTCAAAACCACATATTTTAGACTATTTGTTCAGTGGATGAATATTCATAAATGTGTTGGGTATATTTAATTTTAGATCATAACCTAATTTATAAAAATAATAATTTTTTTATATAAAAGAAATAATATAATATATACCTATCTTACCAATTCTAATTAATTTCTAGTTTTAAAGTACATTGGCTATAATTATTTAGAAACAATGTTTTAATATAGTAAAAATCTTATAAATATAATAATTTTTTAAATTTCTTTGTAAATTATTTTTATTTCATGAACTTTATCATTATTTTATATATATTAATCAAACATCAATAAATATTAAAAAATAAATAATACCTTTAATAATAATAAATATGTTTAAACATGAATAAAGTCAGTGCTATAAGTAAATATTATTATTAAAATATATTTCAAAAATCTTGAATATTATTTAAAAATCATGGAATAATTGAATTTTTTTTAATGTTATTGTAATTAATAATAAAAAGATTTTATTTCAAGATATATAAAAAAAAGGATAAAGGTCCAGAGAATCAAACTCAAGCACATCTCAACTTTCAAGCCTAGACCAATTTTTTTTATATAGATAATAAATGATATATTATTTGTTTACAATCATTTTCGTTCATTGAAAGTGATTTTAGTGATTAAAAAATTAGAATCTAATTTTTTTTAAACTTGTAAAACCTATATTTGAAGCCTTTTTTCTTCTAGAAAACATCATATAAATCTATAAAACTCTATTTTCAAGCACCAAACACATAATAATGGCACGAAAACACCAAATTGAGAATAATTTCATGGTCTGATCTATGTGTTTAGCATAATTAAAGTTCAAAACCATATCCATTTAATTTTTCTCTTGAGAATAAATCAATAGACACCAAAATAAGAGCTATTGTTGGTCGAAATTCGACCATCTTGGAATTTTTTCTCTTTTGCACTTTTTGAAAAATTTTCTCCCTCCTCTTTTAATTTTCAAGAATTGAAACTTGAAAAAAATAAAGTTTAGGATCAAACCATACCATAATATTCTAAACTAACATGATCAATTAATAAAGAATTTGAAATTTGAGGGACCAAATGAAAATTTTGTGAGCTTTTTATGGAAAAATGGCTCAATTTCTTCCTTTGTGTTAATTTTGGTTCCTTATCTCACAATTTTTTTTTAAAAAAAAAAAAAAACAATGAGCTACAAATCTGTTTCATCAAAGCGACCATTAATTTAACATTGAAATATTTTACAACGCATTAAGAGAAAAACAAAACCGACCAAAACATAGTAATCTAAGATAATAGGATCTAAATAATTAAAAAAAATTGAAACTTGAGGGATCAAATCAATTTTTTTCACTCCTTTTATGGAAAAGGACTTTGTTTCTTTTTTTATCTTATTTTTTATCTCTCATATTTTAGGGTTTTTTTTTGTAATAAACTAAAATATTTATTTTGTAAAATTGATCATTCATTTAACATCAACGTCAAGATACTAAAATTTTATAATTTATGTTATTTTTAAAATTTAAAGACTGAAGTATATCATTTGCAAAATTTATAGCATGCGCATCCTTTTCATTTAGATTTTTTTTTCAATCCTAACTTTTTATAGAACATCAAAATCAATTAGTTTTTATTTAAGATTAAATTGCTGGAAAAAAAATTCGAGTATCAAATTAAAAGGAAATACAAATTTACGTAATTTCTTCATAATAATGAGTAAGATGATAAAAAGTAAAGTTTGTAAAATACTCAAGTCTTTAAAAATAGCAATATTATTATTATTATTATTTTATTACTATTATTACTTTTCCAGCCAATACAAGATTAAAACAACCGAGTGTGATTATCGAGAAAAATAAAAATAAATAAATAAATCAATTATATTAATAAATTAAATGGAAAAAAAATTAAAAAAATCAATTATGTTAATAAATTAAATGGAAACAATCATTTTTTTAAATACTCAAATTAATATAATTGCTGCGGGTTGGCTTTTGAAATCATTTATAACTTTATTATTATTCGGACACGTTATCATGATTATTTAATGGTTAATGCATTATTAACATGAGAAGATTAGAAGAAACTTTTTGAGTTTTATTATAAGTTTTTTTTTTCATGACCTTAAAATTATTATTTTCTTCATATCATTTATTTATTATTGAATTATGTAAACATATATGTTATTCTTTAAAATTAAATAATCATAATGATCATCCAATTATATTATTGCTAACTTCTTGTTTTTCAAATAAATCAATTTTAATTTACCTTATCCATAAGTTAGATTAATCATATTTTAGGTTTGAAACTTATATTGAAAAAATAATCAGATTAATTGAAAAAATCATTTAAAATCAGCATCAATGTTAATCCTTATTAAAAAGCTATTTAGAAAAATGATTGTTTTCATTTAGTTTCTTGTATTAATAGTCATTCTAGATAAAAAGTTAGACATGATTAATGAAATTTTTTAGATTTGATGACATGGAATAATAACATGTTATATTAGTTAATGGTTCTATCTTGTCATGAACAATATTCTTTTAACGTTACATGAAATTGCTCTTATTATATATCATTTATCATGATTATTTTATTTTCCTTATTTAAATATGTATTTCCTTTTAAACGTGATTCTTCTCGTTTTCTCAAATTTCAGAGTGAATTAAATGGATCAACTATTTAATTGCTTATATTTTTAATTATTATACAAGTATGTTAAATTTACATGAAAATCAAATTAAAATTACAAAATTAGGATTTGAGAAGGTAGATAATTTTTAAATCAAGTATGTTTATATATTATTATATTTTTAATTCTTAAATCAAGTTTGTTTATATATGATTATACTTTTAATTATATTCAATATTATAAAGGTAGAGTCTTTTTATTGCTAGGATTTGAGAAGACAATAAAAAAAAAAGATATAATAATATATAGTTTTAATTTTAGATACATTCAAATAAATAATTTTTTCTTTAATTAATTGAAGGTTATATTTTATAACAATCAACCAATTGAGATTATTATTATTTTTTCTTTTCAGCATTAAATTTATTAAGCACAATGATATAACCAAATTTCAAATGAAACAAAAAAAGAAAAAGGAATTAATTAATAATGATACATACTTATAATTATTAAATTTAGTTTAGTTTGATGAATTAATTTGATAGCTTCCTATCCAAACCTGATTTAAATTAAATTAAATTTTATTTTGAATTGATTTAAAAATTGATATGATTCTATTTGAGTTTTTTAATTTTAATTCAAAACAATCTCATTTTATTTTATAAAATAAAAATACTATTGTTCCATGGCTGATGCCATACTACATAACATGACTATATACTAAATATTAAAAATTAAATAATCATATAAATTATAATATGTATATGTTATAATTATAAATGAAAGGAGGCACTAAAACTCCACGCGCACTTTTTTAGCTCAGAAATATTATAACCATTTTCTCTGGTCAATGAATAATACCTCCAATTTCCGAGGGGAAAACTCTGAGCTAATTTAGACATCGCAGACCGCCACCATCTATACCTCCTTCACAACCCCCACACACCCACGCGCGTTGTCTTTTCATTTCTCATTATTATTATTATTATTATATAAATTAATATTCACTCTTCTCTTTTCCCTGTAAAACCCTAATTGTCGAATTCTCTCCTTTCTCTCTCTAATTTTTTTTCAAAAACTCTCTCCCTCTCTAGAATCTTTTCGATCATTTCGCAAATCGAGCGGTTACTTCAGTTACTCTCCAAACCCAAACTTGAATTCCACAGTTAATTTCTCAAGATCTGTTGTTTACTTTTTTTTTAATTGAGAAATCGAGGGTTTTTGATTGATTGATCGATTGATTAAGGCTGGCGGTTCATTGGGTCAGGTGAATGGCGGATCCGCCGACTGATTTTATAATTGATAGGGCTACAGTGTGGCGAGGAAAGTGAAGTGTAACCAAGACTTTGAAGAAGAAAATAAAAGCATGCTGAGCGTGATACGTGTGCATCTTCCGTCGGATATTCCTATTGTTGGTTGTGAGTTAACGCCGTATGTTCTTTTACGGCGACCGGATACGAATGCTACTACCGATGACGTGCCCGAGTCTGCCCCTCTTGACGGTCATTTCTTGAGATACAAGTGGTAAGTGATTTTTTCTTTTTTCCTTTTCCTTTCCTGTCCTTTTTCCTTTTTCTTTTTATGTTCTTGCTAATGTTGGGTTCTTGGAATATTTCGATTTGGTTGATTATTTCTTGTGCAATTTGGTGTTTTTTTAAATGATATTCTTTGTGTTTTAAATTGTTCGGGATTTTTTCTTACGTGGTGTTTTGCTTGCTTTTGTGTGATGTTTTTAGAATTTGGATTGTATCTGCAATTCCTTGTTTTGGTGTTTAGTGCTTGCTTTAATCTGTGTCATTCTAATGTTTGTTGTTTTCGTTTTAAAGCGTTGAAGGCTTGAAAGTTCTATCAGTACATTAAAATAAATCAAATTGCTTGGCGAACTAGACTCCATGAGCACAGTATGTTGTTGCGGCTTGTGGTGACTTGTGTTATTATACGACAAAAACTCGTAACGCTTATAATGGTAAACTGAAAATCTTCCTAGCATTTATTTTTTCTTTTCTTTTTCCTTCCTGGATGTTAGGTACATTGTACCACCACATGGTGAAGGGCCATACTAGAAAGTTAGGTATTGAATTGATGATTAGTGATTGAAGCTTTTTCATTATGTATTTATAAAGTTAATATGGTGATTGACTATTAATTATCTTGAAATATTATATGTGTTGCCACCATAAAATTATGTTGGCTGTGAACTGTAACACTTGACTGGCATTTATAGCTTCATGAGATTATCATACATTCCAAAAATAGGGAATCATTTTTTTTTAATACAAAGCAGTAATTTAGGGTTGAAGTATGATAATTTCATTGCATCATTGTGTATTCAACCAGCATTGAGTAAACCTCACTAGAGAAGTAAGAGGCATAATTGCTAGTTGGACCATGTGTCTTGGCTTTTGAGTCATGCTTGTCCTCTGGTCATGTATTTTTTGCAATTTTCTCAGGGCTATTGATTGAATAGATCCTAACGTGTCTTATCAGTTATTTAACTTGGTCAGTTATTATTGGATTATTTGATTCAAATTCATTTGCTGAACATATTGATGATTTAATAGGAATATACATATTTTATGAGACTGATAGCACAAATCGGATAGAACTGCTATACTGCCAGACTTAATGCTTAAAACAGATTGAGCTGCAAGGCCTCCAGACTTGAAGCCCTAAAATGCGGTATTATTGTTATATTTCAATTTTGGTAATTCGACTTAGTAATGAAAAATGTTACTACAATTGACTAGTATTGTGGTTATCTGTGTTGGGATTGTGCTCACTGATGTGTGTAAACTTTCTACTGTACCACTTAAAAAGTCAGAATTTAATGTTCCTAGTTTAATGGTCCAATTGGATTTACAATTTAAAGTGCCTCATCCAGTATGGGGCAAATAGCCCAGTAAAAAACTTTGAAGGAATATGGTATTCCCTTTTTTCCCTCTACTTCATCAATTAGGGAAATTAATATCCTGGAGGTGTTAGGTTCACTAGTTTATCTTCCTTAATTTATGTGCCTCATGACTTGGCCTTGATCATTGGCATGGGCCCAGATGTAGACAATTTGCATCTGGTGAGGATCCATGCCTGTGCCCTGTACCTGTTGTGGGTACTAGCAGATCTTAGCTCTACTGCTGTGTGGCTTCTATTTGGCAGTAGTGTATGCAATGATAGATTGAGTGATAATACTCGGGTATGCTCAACACATGTTTTTTATGCACAGGTGTTCTCAACACTTGTTTTTCTATTTTCTTCTGTAGCTGGCATATGATTTGGAATAAAACCATGGTATCATTGGGGTATTTCCCAACATGGCATGATATTGGTTCTCATAAATGTTTGCTTGAACTGGGTCAATGGAAAAGCATCAAGATTTTTGTCATCAACTTAAATGTGTATTTTTTTACTTTTCCTAGAACATAATAAGGGTTAGGATTATTTGGTCAGGAACTTTTTCCTCCTTTTTTTCCCTTCTAGGAGTTTTGTGTTTGAAGAAAAGTTGTGTGACCTGTATTGTTAGCTTTATTGACTTCTGGCGACACATTTGTGTAAGATTAGTGTCAGCTGTCCTCCTAAGCATGCTTAGCCAGGTGGACCTTGTTGTATATTTTACTGCTACCTGTTCGGACACGTATACCTTTTTTAGATTAACATGATGACTTTATGGTTCTGGTGTGCTCGGTGCAGAGGACATTTAAAGATTACCCTGTTGTCAAATGGTAAAGGAGAAACAACGAAACTTAAAAGATGGGAGTTGCATTTTGGAATAGTCATAGGAATGTCATAATTAATGTTAATGTGGTTGCCAACTACACATAATTTATGAATGGATCAAACTAAATCCTATTTGATTTGAGCAAAAATTAAGCCTAAAAAAACCAATCGAGCATCAGTACTTTAATTCAGCATGTTTAGTTGTTTACATATGTTTTAAAATTTAGCTTTCTGATAGAAGTGCTGGTGCATGCTTGTGATTCAGTTGAACTCATGTTGCATCCTCTGACAGGGGATCATTGCACCTGCACCTTAGTTGCAGGACAGTTTGAAACATATAATTTAGTCTCATATGAAAGCTCTGGTGCATGCTTGTGATTCAGTTGAACTCATGTTGCATCCTCTGACTGGGCATCATTGCACGTGTTCCTTAGTTGCAGGACAGGTTGGAACATATTATTTAGTGTTGTCTCAGTTTTATATGCATCACCCTGTTTCTGGGCTTGCTTGCAGGTATCGGATACAAAGTGATAGAAAAGTTGCTATATGTAGTGTACATCCATCTGAGCAAGCCACACTGCAGTGTCTAGGTTGTGTTAAGGCCAAAATACCCGTTGCCAAAAGTTACCATTGCTCTCCCAAGTGCTTCTCTGATGCATGGCAGCATCATCGAGTTCTACATGACCGTGCTGCAAGTGCTATAAATGAAAATGGAAATGAAGAAGAAGAGTTGTTTGGACGTTTCAATAGCTCAGGATCTGGAGGTATTAATACTAGTTTATCTGGTTCCGCATCTAGTGCTAGCTTGACAAATGGTTCCACACCGTTGTATCCTGCGGCTGTGACACAAAGGAGTGGTGGTGAAACTTGGTTTGAAGTTGGGCGTTCTAAAACATACACACCATCAGCTGATGATATTGGTCATGTTCTCAAGTTTGAATGTGTTGTGGTAGATGCAGAAACTAAACTCCCTGTAGGACATTCAAACACACTACTAACTTCCCGTGTCATCCCAGCCCCCTCTCCAACTCCTCGTCGTTTGATCTCAGTTAGTGGACCTGATGCAATGGCACCTTTAGATTCCGATGGTCGTATCTCATCATCAGGAACTTTTACTGTGCTCTCATACAACATTTTATCTGATGTGTATGCTACAAATGACACATACAGTTATTGTCCTTCATGGGCCCTTTCTTGGCCGTATCGCCGACAGAACTTACTACGGGAAATAGTTGGCTATCGTGCAGACATTGTTTGCCTTCAGGAGGTAAGACAAGAAATGAATATCAATTTTATCTATCAATCAGGATAGCAAGTGGAAATTTTTAATTTCAATTTTTCCTCAAAGTTCTTTATCTCATCAGAAAATGCAAGTGAAAATGATAGACATGATGGGGAAAGATGATCGGAGATTTTTATTTTCTTTTTGGCTGCCATGTTATTGCTTTGTTTTTTTAGGTTTGGTAGGGTAAAATAGTGAGACTCTTACTGGATCATTTATTATAGCAATGTTATAGATGAAAATGACAATTAGCTTTCTTAGAAGACCTTAAATAAAAATACTTGGTATTCTCACAGTTATATATTATGAACATAACAAGATTTATCTAGCGCTTCAGTAGATTGAATCCTGTGTAGGAGCTAATTCTCTGTTGATGGGTTATTCTCATCATTGGACAAGGGGATTGTCTTCTTCCTTTTCAGGGCAACTCATACAATGCTTTTTTCCATGCTCTCAGGTACAAAGTGATCATTATGAGGAATTTTTTGCCCCTGAGCTGGACAAGCATGGTTATCAAGCCCTGTATAAGAGAAAAACCAATGAGGTTCGTAAAACTTCCTCTCCTCATTGTCGTAACTATTTATGTGTCAATTACAATATTATTACTTAATACTAGGTCTTGTTATTATTTGCAGGTTTACAATGTAAATACTCATACAATTGATGGTTGTGCAACATTTTTTCGCAGAGATAGGTTTTCGCATGTCAAAAAATATGAGGTTTGGAAGTGTTCTGGATGTGGGGCTATGCTTTTGCATTGTTCTTCTTTTTCCATACGTTAAAGGGTTTACTTGTTTGCAGGTTGAATTTAATAAGGCTGCTCAGTCTTTGACTGATGCATTGGTTCCAAGTGCTCAAAGAAAAACTGCTTTAAATCGATTAGTTAAGGTTAGTTTATTGCAGTTGATTTTGTTGAAGTTTTGCTGGTGCATGAGGAACTTTTTCGTTTTATGCTAACCTGGTTTTCTCATCTAAATTCTTTTCTACGCAATAGGATAATGTTGCATTAATAGTTGTTCTGGAAGCAAAATTTAGTAATCAAGGAGTTGATAATCCTGGAAAGCGGCAGCTACTTTGTGTTGTAAGTGATCTTGGAGCCTAATATTCTCCAAATAGTTATGCCATTTTGGTCCTTGTATAAAACTTGTTTATGCAGTTGTTCCTTGCTTTTCTCATAAAAAAAATATATATCACAGTTCTTCATGCTAAATTGTGTGGTTTCTGTCATAATTTGTTTATGAGGTCCCTAATTGATGAAGCTGATGGTGTGATACCCTTATCTCTTATTAGGTGTTTGTTTGCTGATTTTTTTTGTGTTTTAAATTACCTCAAACTTAGTGCAATAGGTAAGGCCATGGCTCCAATTTGTTAAGGATGGATGTCATTCTGTTTGTAATTCTCTTTCTCTTGCAATACAGGCAAATACGCATATAAATGTCCACCAGGATTTAAAGGATGTCAAGCTTTGGCAGGTTCATATTTATTTTTCCATTTTATATGCAAATCTGATTTGGCTTGTGTTTGTAAACTGATGATTGATTTGTGGTTTCTGGTTTGTGAACTAGGTCCTTACTCTCTTGAAAGGATTGGAGAAAATAGCTGCTAGTGCTGACATTCCTATGTTGGTGTGTGGAGATTTCAATTCAGTTCCTGGAAGGTTGGTCTGCTGTTACGAAATATTTTTAACATTTATCTCGTGCATGTTTGGTATATTCTATAACTAAGGTTACTGTTGAACTTGGTTGCAGTGCTCCTCATTCTCTTCTAGCCATGGGTAAGGTGGATCCGTTGCACCCGGATTTGGTAATGGATCCTCTTGGAATCTTACGGCCTCACAGCAAGCTTACACATCAGCTGCCATTGGTAATGTGTCTCCTGATAAATGACCAGTCTCAGTGGTTTTAGGGAATCCAAAATACTTCTAACTTTTGATTAATCTTCAATAATTGAAAATGAAAGCTGAAAGGAAAGCTTGTCTCTTGTTTTTGGTGCTTGTTGTGGGTTGTGTTGGTAGTGATACAATTAGTATTGCAGGTCAGTGCATACTCATCATTTGCAAGAGTGGGTGTTGGTCTTGGTTCGGATCAGCAGAGGAGGAGAATGGATGCCACAACAAATGAACCCTTATTTACAAACTGCACTCGAGACTTCATTGGCACCCTAGATTACATATTTTACACAGGTCAACTTCTTTGCAACATGCTATTCTCCACATGTTTTGCCCTGATGTTGTCATCTGTTCTAATTTGGACATGCTATTTGAATCTTGATCCTTCTTTGATGCAAAGTTTTGTGAATATTTTTTAATGCTTTCAGCGGACTCTTTAACGGTGGAGTCATTGTTGGAACTCCTGGATGAGGAAAGCTTGAGGAAAGACACAGCCCTTCCATCTCCGGAGTGGTCCTCTGATCATATAGCACTTCTCGCTGAATTTCGCTGCAAGCCTAGACCAAGACGTTAACACTACAGGTAGCTAACAATCTCATATTTTAATGGGAATGATGGTTAAAGGATCGATTAGTTAACACATGTTGCTGCTGATGTGGGCAGGATTAGAGATCCCAAGGCAATGAATGACCTGGAGATACGGATGGATTTATGTGTCATTGTAAGAATGGTAGATCATGGTCAATATGTTCTATTCCAGATGTCTCCCAGTGGGGATCCTTGGTATGATCTGCTTTGTATCATTTCACCTTTGCTCTCATAGAAAAGTTATGCCTTATTCAATCGCTTTTTTCTTTGCTAATAGAATGATGTGCGGCCTAGTCTGTCTGTCATTATCCTGTACTCTTAAGTTCCCTGCAAAGCAAGTGGTTAGTGGCATGCTATTGCGTATTGCCCTCTAGTTTTTTTTTTTTTTTGGGTTTAATGGTGGTCCTCTCTTTGTTCACAATTCTTTCTTTTACTCTGGTTGCTGAAAGGAATAAAATTCTCAAGTTTTCAGCTGTTCGTTCCATCCCAGGATGTTCAATCCGATTCACAACATTCTTAGGTTAACCTTCGGGTATCTTGATGTTTTATTTAATATTTTTCTTATCAAGTATTTTTCTATCAAAATTTCACTATATTGTATTTATTGTAGAATAAAACAATAAAAACCTTTCAGTGAAGGACTCATTTATAAGAAAATAAAATTCACGGATCAAGATTTAAATCAAGAAATATATGATGTGATCACATGACACAAGTCAATCTTTAACATCAACAGGAACACAGAGTTAAGAATATAATAACGATACAAATATAACATTTAATGTTGATGTTAAGAACAAAAATAACAGATATATTTATTAGCAAAATAAAGAGTGCATATGTTACTAAAGCGTTAAACCATTAATAAATAATTAACAAAAAAGGTGATCTTTTCTTCATATTTTTGCTTTATGGCTAATTTGTGATGTGAAGAACTAACTCTAATGCAATGAAGATTGATATATTGAGTTATTTCAGGGATACTGAGACTTATATAATTATTAATTTTATAATTTATAAGATCAGCTGAGGTAGAAATAAGTTAGTTAAATATTCATATTAATTCTAACAAAAAAAGAAAAAAGAATTCGTACATGAAAGGGTACGTATCTTGAAATTTCAAAAACGAAGTCTCCTGAGTGCGCCAGTGATGCATTGAAAGGATGCAAAACATTGAAGATGTGAAGGGATTTTATACAAGAAAAAAGGGATTTTAATAAGATGATTATATTTTTGTTAGAAGGCTCAGTTATGTTTGGAAGCTTTTTCCCTTGGTTTTGATGCTTGCTGCAGTTGCTATTAAAATTTTATAATTAAATAATTATGAGTTTAAATTTTATTATTTTTATTTATTTAATAAAAATTAAATATAATATAATGTAAATATATAAAAGTTTCAAATCTAAAATAGGTTTACTTTGAAATAATATATTAGAAAATAATATAAATTATATTTTAAAATTTTATTTAATATTTTAATTTATTAAATTAAAAAGATTTTTCGATAAAAATTATGTGTACAAATGATAGTTGTGAGACAAAAAAAAAAGAAAAAGAAAGGGATTCATCAATTATTCAAGGAATACTCAACCCTGAGTAGTTTACTTGCATGCCTTTTGATTTGTTGTGCTTACATATTCATTTTATGAAACTTGATAACCTATGGTCACGAAGAGAAAGGGATTGGACACTTAGTTAGTGCAATCCCTTTCTCTTGTACAACTTCTAGGATTAAACGAGAAATGTGTTTCTCAAGAAATAATTTGAAATTAAAATATATTCAAAGATAAATATATAATTTAAACATTAAAAAGTTGAATTAACTTTGAAGATAATTATATAAATTTTAAAACAGCTACATTCTCAGAAAATAAAACGCTTAATTTTGAATGTGGGTTCTTTTGCTTTAGCATATCCTGCATTTCCAAAATTTTAATGAAGCAGCCCCTTATATATATATATATATTAATTTGTATCTCGTCTGGTTAAGGGGTGCTTGAAAGTATAGTAATAGTTGTTTATTAAAGTATTGTTTTTAAAAATATATTAAAATAATATATACTTTTTATTTTTTAAATTATTTTTATATCAGCATATCAAAATAATAAAAAAAATAATTTTTTAGAAAATACCGCTTGGAACACAATCTCAAATGCCCTTTAAGCTTGAATATTTAATTTAGATCTTCCATCCAACAATGGAGACTAATGGAATCTAAGATACATAAGATATTTGGGCATCATTTATTTAAATTTCTAAACAATCAACATTGTTATCAAAATCACGAGTTGATTCGTGAAATCACATAATTTTACGAGTTAATATATATTTATCATATAAAACAGGACTGAAAACTTGAAAACCAGTAAAATTAAGAATGACTCGAGAAAAATCGATAAAATCAACTTAATTTTACGAATTTACTAAATTTATGATATGAACTAAGTTATGTTTGAATTTGGCTTTAAAATATTTGCTAACTAGTTTTGTGAGATCGAATATATCTTTCAAACTATACATTGAGTCAAGTTGGAATTTTATAAGGAAGTACTATATACATGAAACTATAACGTGATAAACTTTCAAGTCAAATGAAGTTCAGAAATATATTATTTCAGAAAGTATAAGTTATTAGATAGATCATGTAAAACACATCAAACTAGATCTTTATGTACTATTTAAGACATTTAGAGCTGCACGTGGAATCTTGTTTCAATTAAAGTTATGTTGAAAACTAGGTATCTCATACTTTCAAACCATATAAGATAGGTCCAGTGATGCATCCACGTAAAAGAGAAAGATGTTATTTGAAATTAGAACTGCAATATACAAAGAATGTGTGAAAGTTGGAGATTTGAGCTACATGGATAAATTTTAACATGAAAATTATTTTTTTATTGTTCTATTTTATTCTATTCTATTTATTTAATATTAAATAATTATTTTTAATTTGGGTGTGTTCTGACACATTAAATATTATTTAGGGATTTATTTTATTATTAAACTTTTATTAATTAATTATTAATTTAAATTCATTAGCTTGTAACATAAAAGACTTTTATTAAGATTTGTTGTGATGAGAAAAACTAAATTATTAATAAGCTCTTATGTGCTTTCTAGTTAATACCATTCAATGATTCCTTCCAAGTTTTTTTTTCATGTTATTAATTTCTTGATTCATGTTATCTATTTTTTATTATAATATTGTTAATTTTATTTATTATATTTTATTTTTTTTAACTAGAATTGTTAAATATATAATTAGTTAAAAAAATTTACTTGTAATTTTACAATATGAGTTTACATTATATTTTTTATATCATATTAAAAAAATGTTTGTAACCAACTTAACAATCAACCTTTAAAATGTACCCAAAACAATAGAAGAAGCAATGTCTCTGCAACTATCTTTCAGTGGTTTTGTTCATTTCTTTTTGTTTCTTTTTAAACCGATTCCTTTCTTGTAGATTAACCTATATCCTCAGTACTTTACTTCTTCTTTACAATAGGAATATAGGAATCCTGCTTTTCATATAAAGTCCATAAAACCTCGGCTTAATTCGCAGATTCTCAGCCTTGAAACAAAACTTGTTTTCAGAACCCTATTGTCGATAAGAATTGGGGGGCAAAGAGGATAATAAATTCTTGTTCCATAGGGGCTGTCTTTTTGCAGTCAGTTCCTTGTACCATCCTTAAACATTAATCGGACTCCCTTCCAGTACAGGCAAATTCATTGATCCAAGAGTTGTTAGAATTTCATTTTTCTTTGTGATGGCTAGCCTCACCAGTCTTTTCTGTGTTGTCCTCCTTGTTTCCTCAGGTTTGTTTGCTTGCCTTGTAAAATTTCTCTGGCAACTTTGCTTTGCTAATTGGGTATCGATAATGATCTGTTAGCTATTTTTTTCATCAGTCAGAACAGCACTCATCATCTAAAAGAACTACGAAATCCTTCGCTAATTTGCAAGTCCTGCCATCATGATTATCTGGCTTGGAACTGCTTTTAATATGCATAGAAGCAATGATTTTTATGTACAAATTACAATTATTTTTAATATATTCTTGATAGGATTAACTAATTCCTTCGGTCCCCTTTTTTTTCTGGTTCCCGCAGCCTTGATGGTGCATCATGCCGCTGCACAAGAAATGTGCCACAATCTAATTCCTGGAAATGGGAATTGTGATGCCTCAACATGCCAGATGCACTGCTCCAGCTTAAACCAGGGAACAGGAGCATGCACTCAAACTTTTACAAATCGATTCAATTGCATTTGCAACTGGGAATGTTCTTAGTTTATCCAAGCCATAATCAACAGACTAGAATTGTCCGAGCATGTAAATTCAGATGTTGTGAAAAAATATTATGCTTAAAGTTATACTTGTTTCTTCCAATGCATTACGAAGTTCAAACTTGGCCAAATTTTATTCAAAAGTATTTATTTTTATCATGATTGTCAACACAACTACTACCTTGTTTCCCAATCGTATTCCCAACTCCCTTGATTTCCCACTTTACAGTCATAGTTCACTGCATGACCACTATTGATATTGATTGCATAAACTTGATGAATGAAAAGGAATATTGAAGTAAAAAAGAAGGAATGAGTTTTATTTTCTTGACTTAAACAACGTGGATATTTTAAAATCGAGCATGAAGAGAGAATAAATACCTGACAATGAAGGGTATCGAATGGACTTATGACCGAGTACCACAGGACCAAAATATGGAATGAAACGAATGAAACCTAATCATGAAAAGAACTCATGGCGGCAAACCTTAGAGGGTTCCGAACGAGATCAGATAAATAAAGTCTCAAAGCAAAGAAGTCATTGATAGATGTCAAAGACAACAGTAATGGGAAATAAGGGCAGGAAAATATTAGAGGGTTCCGAACAAGATCATTTACTCGGAAGTTGAACTCAAGCAAACAAGTGACTGTCTTGAAATTTTAGTCAGGCAAGAGTCTAAGATGATGCTGAGAAGTTCATGCCATTCAAGTGACCCATTTTTAAATTCTCGTGTCAATGTTAGTCACCTTATAATTTTGACTCTTTTTAAATTTGTTGTCAAGTTGATCATCTAAGAATTTTAATCATTTTTAAATTATCATGTGATGATGTTGGCTTAATAATTTTAACTTATTTTTAAATTCTTATCTCGAAGTTGGTCACCCAACAATTTTGATATGTTTTTAAATATTATATCAAGTATTGCATGAGATATTAAGGTGAATATATATAAAAAAAGTAAAAGTAAAAAAACAAACAAACAAACAAGTCTCTACCTAGTTTTATAATAAAAATAATAATATTTATAACATAAATAATTATATTAAGAATTTCAAGAATTCTTACAACACAAATAATAATATTTTTTATATCAATACTTTGAATTATAAAAAAATATTTATAACACAAATGATAATATTTTTGATATGAACACTTTGAATTGTAAGAGAAAAAAATAACATTTATAATATATATTATTATATTAACACACATGAGGTTCGATGTAAATGCATCTAGACCCAACCCCTAATTAGGCGTGGACGTATCAGACCTAACATTAGGTTGGGGGTCGATGCGTTCAAACCCAACTTGGGGTTGGGAGTGGACGCATCCAACCATATGGCGTTAAACAATCCTTTCTTAGCAATCAAACCTGATACTCATGTGGTGCTTGGGTGAGGCAAGTGTGCTCGCTCCACATACAAATCTAATCACCACGTGGTGATTAGGGTGGCTAGGGGAGAGCCAGCCACTTAGATTATATAAAAAGACTTGCTTATCTTAAGTTTGACGTCATAACCCCATTTCATTAGGTCTTGCGTGATCCAATTCTATTGGGTCTTGATGAAAAATTTGAAATATTTTAATTTTTATTATAATTAAAATTATTACTCTTAAAAATAGTATAATTTGTGTGACAATTATTTTTATTTTTATTAATATTAAAATATTAAAATAAAAATAATATTATTTATGCTATAAATATTATTATTTTATTTATAATTAATAATATGAATACTAAAAAATATTATCACTTGTAGTATAAATATTAGTATTTTTATTATAAGTAATCATATTATAATAACAATGGCAACCAGACACCTAACCATCATCTTAGCATGCAAACACAAGTGTTAAGTCTCATTTATGGGTGTGTGGGGTGAGCCAAGCAGCCCTTGCTCATGTGTATACTGAGCACCACGTTGTGATGTTGGTTCCTTAGGGTGAGCCAGCCTATGCTAGCTTAATATGGGGCATCTGGTGTTTGGGTCGAAAGGAGGACCCATTGTCTTAGGTTCGACATTAGCTCTCAAATTCAATAGGTCTTGCGGAACCCAATTCTATTGAGTCTTGATGAAAATTTTAAATATTTTAATTTTTATTATAATTAAAAATATTAATATAAAAAATAGAATTATTTGTGTTATAACTATTTCTATTATAATTTAAAGTATTAATAATAAAAATAGTATAATTTGTGTTATAAATATTTTAATTTTTCTTATAATTAAAAGTATTACTCTTAAAAATAGTGCAATTGGTGTTACAAATATTATTATTTTTATTAAAATTTAAATTATTCATATAGAAAATAGTATTATTTATGCTATAAATATTATTACTTTATTTATAATTAATAGTATGAATACTAAAAATATTATCAGTTGTAGTATAAATATTAATAATTTTTTTATAAGTAATAATATTATAATAATAAGAAGAAGCGGAAACCAAGTGCTTAGGTTGCCTATGCGCCACATGGTGTTAGGGCTGTCTCTTATACACATCTAGATGTGTATAAGAGACAGTGTGTATACTGAGCACCACGTTGTGATGTTGGTTCCTTAGGGTGAGCCAGCCTATGCTAGCTTAATATGGGGCATCTGGTGTTTGGGTCGAAAGGAGGACCCATTGTCTTAGGTTCGACATTAGCTCTCAAATTCAATAGGTCTTGCGGAACCCAATTCTATTGAGTCTTGATGAAAATTTTAAATATTTTAATTTTTATTATAATTAAAAATATTAATATAAAAAATAGAATTATTTGTGTTATAACTATTTCTATTATAATTTAAAGTATTAATAATAAAAATAGTATAATTTGTGTTATAAATATTTTAATTTTTCTTATAATTAAAAGTATTACTCTTAAAAATAGTGCAATTGGTGTTACAAATATTATTATTTTTATTAAAATTTAAATTATTCATATAGAAAATAGTATTATTTATGCTATAAATATTATTACTTTATTTATAATTAATAGTATGAATACTAAAAATATTATCAGTTGTAGTATAAATATTAATAATTTTTTTATAAGTAATAATATTATAATAATAAGAAGAAGCGGAAACCAAGTGCTTAGGTTGCCTATGCGCCACATGGTGTTAGGGTTGTCATAGCTAATCATCTTTTTTTTTTTTAAGATCCAAATAGCAGGTGGGGGTAGGGTTTGCCCCACGTATTGGAATTGCCCAAGCACCAGGTGGCGCTCGGGTCTGCCCAGTGCAAAAGGTTAGGTTGCCCATGTGCCATGTGGAGCTCCGGCCTGCCTCGTGTAAGGGCCAGGCAGCCCAAACACTAGGTATCCTTGTAGGGGCAGATCCAACGCCAAGTGTTCGCTCCTTATTGCTTGTAGCCTTACCAAAACTTGTGTTGATTATTTTCTCCTCAACCATCCCTTCGATACTAATTCCACCCCAACAAAAAAACAACTTCATCCCTCCACCATTGCCTATGCAACTGTTTGTGTCAAGGGTTGGGCTACATTATACTGCTCCCCAATCTATAGTATTTTGTGTCTATGTAAATAGCAATAGAGACACTTAACCTTTTTAGTATATTATGTAATTAATTAGAATGGAGATCTTCCATGTTAAATTGATTAAGACGAACCTAAATGCCAACACTCATTCTTAATTGGCTCATGCAAGATTATGTCAACCATAACCAAACTCGCTTGCAACATCAAGAAAAATATTTCATATATTAAAAATAAATAACACACATCAATATAACATAAAAATATATTTTCTAATTTAAATACATGATAGTGAACATCTAATAATAGAAGTAAATGATGAGCTTTCTTATTCCATGTTAAAGTTCTCAAAGTATATGATAGCTTATATATCATAACATAAAATAATAACACACGACATAAACATGTATCCACTAATTATATTACATAATAGTTAACATCCAAAGATTGGATCCGACAACAGGTTCTCTAATCCTGTATTGAGTTCTTGGATAAAAGATATTTGGCATGCATTTATTTCAAACAAAAAATCATGCAAAATCAACACAAATATATATATATATATCTGTTAATTCTATTACTTAATAGTCAACATTTAATGATTGGAGATAATAATCCCGGGTTAAGTTCTTGAATAAAAGACAATTGATACATAATTTATATCAAAGAAAAACAAACGTGAAACATCATCATGACAAATATAAATATATATTTACTAATTCTATTACTTGATAGTCAATATATAAGGATAGAAGCTAATGATAGTTCCTCTAATCCTAGATCAGGTTCTCGAATAAAATATAGTTGATACATAATTATAGTAAACAAAAAAGAAATGACAAAACAAAAAAGATTTGATGTTGTTCTCGTCCTCTACCAAAACAGAGTTTCAAGCAAGAATATTTTGAGCTTCTAATATCAAAATTAGACGATTTAAAAACTTAAATTCATCAACATGTACAAGACTATAATTTTCATGAAGGATTCAAAGTGAAATAAAATCGTTTTGAAAGACAGAATTTTGTTGCAATCTATTTGGTTAAAAAAGGTTTTCTGATCTGATTCGAAACTGACAATATCAAGCATCCTAATCTGATTGAGAGTTTGACATAAAAACAGTAGGCTCTAAGACTCAATAAAGATAAAGATCAATTCTTTAACATATCTTGAATTAGCTAAGATGGTCAGATATTACACGAAATCAAGTTAAAATCAAAATTTAAGTTAAAACAAAATTAACATTATAATATATTTATGACAACAACAAAATTATTTTTTAAATGAAAGGTCCTCTAATTTTAGGTTGGGTTCTCAAATAAAATATAGTTGATACACCGTTATAATAATTAAAAGACACAAAAAATAACAAAGTAAAAGGTTGATATTAACGACTTGAAAATAAACGTCTGAAATCTTCCTATTACTCTATAAAAGGAGACTAAGGAGAGAGGGTAGTAAAAACAAAAGGAGAGAGAAATAGAGAGATTTTAGAATTTTAATATAATTTGATAAAAGATTTAGAAAATTAATGTAAATGAAAAAAATTATCAAAAAAATAATATAGTTTGAACACAACCATTATTGAAAATAATGGTTGAATACAACTATTATTAAGAGTAATAATTATTTTAAAAATCATATCTTCTAAATTTAATTATATATAGAAAATTAATTTAAGATTTTACAAAGATTCAATAATAAATAAATAAAATTAAGTCTAATAGCCTTCTTTTCACTGAAAAACCTTAATGTTTGCCTTGAAAACACGTCAAACTCCAACCACTCTCATATACATCACTCCCAATCACATAGGATACAAGGAACCTGAACACAGGTCTACTTCTATCTCTACTCTTGCTCGTGGCTTCAAAGCAGTAAGTCTAGCAAAGCCAGTCTCTTTTACGAGCTACTAACTTTCATAGGGGAGAGAGTTCAAGTCTTTTTTGAAGTTCCCTGGGCATTACCATTATTAAAGTCGCTAGCTTTGGGAAGTCACCTTCGAGATTACATCCTTAAGCTTCAAAGACGATCCTGGGAGTGGCATGGCATCATCAAATCAGTAGCTAAGGAATCGAGGGACCTTAGGCATATTTCTTTTCCCTTCAAAATCTATATTGTTTCTGTCGAGAGAAGGAAAGCACCTGTTGCCTTTGCTTTATATGGTGGCATAACAAAGCACTAGGGGGAGGACAAGATTGTTCTCTGTAGTTTTGATATATAGTTGGGGCATGTGACCTCCTGCTCATCTGTTTTGATGTCATGTAGCGTCTTAGTGGCTTTGAATAGACTTTATGATGAATTTTTTTCTTTTTACAAGTTTTCGTTCACAGCTAGGGAATGGATGCCATAGACCATAGCCTTTTCTTGTTTTTTTTAGTGTGTTTGAGATAGTATTGGTACCATGTTAAAATGTTTTTTAATTTAAAAATATATATATATTTTAATTTTAAAAAATTATTTTTGATATCGGCTTATTAAAACTATAAAACATAAAAAATATTATTTTAATAATAAATAAATTAAAAAAAATAATGGGCTGATGCCATAATGGGCTCTTGCATAGACATGGGTTTTCGAGGCCTTATTTGGAAAAAGGACCCTCGGGCTGGGTCTTTTTTTAAGTGTTCATGGGCAATGTGTTAGGCCTGGGTTGTTATTTTATGTAATAGGCTCTCTTTTCCTCTCCTTGTCTGCTTGGGCTGAGGCCTTGTTCATTGCATTTTTGGGGTTGCATCAGTTAATTCGAAAGAGAATAATACAAAAGAAAAAAACAACTAATTAAAAAGAAAAAGAAAAAGAAAAAGAAAAATGATAGAATAAAATTTTTATACAAATTTAAATGTTCTTTTATTATTTTTCATGCCCAATTCCTTTTTAAAAAATCATTTTAGCATATTTTTGCATCATACTGGAAAACCCTTCTTTAAAAGGAAAAGGAAAAACTACAAAATAATATTTTGTTTGTTTTGTCATTTTCCATAAAATAATATATTTTGCATGTAAGGATTCGGCCAACATTAAAAGGCATGTTGGCTTGACATATTAAAATGAAAAAAAAAACAAAAAATTGATAGAATTTTATCTTTGAAAAAATATCCTATAAATACATATTAATGTCATGATTTTAATATATTAAAAAAACTCCTTTACCGATGAAATTTTCTATATGTGGGACTTGATGTTAAATTTTTTTAAAAAGAACCAAAATCAATGAAATCTCTAATTTTAAAGATTAACGAGTATATTTTAGAGATTGATATCCAATTTTAAAATCATGAATAAGTTAAAAAATAAAAAATTTCAAAAAAACAAAAATAACGATAATCTTTAATCTAAAATGATGAAATAAGAGTGATATCTATCTTTTTTTTATAAATATAATTAACTTTGATCTCTAAATAAACCAGTGTTAATTTGAGGATTTCTAAGCAATGAATCCAAAATAATCAATTTATTTGTTATTAATCCATCACAATGTGACAGCTGTTACATCTTGGATAACTTACTGCAACCCAAGCCACCAGCCCCCATCACAGGTATCAATTACAATCTTATTCCATTTAAAAAAATAATTTTTAATTGGCATCATAATCTTGTGGCTGCAGCGTAAAGATGCGAGTCCATCATTTCAAATATTCATAAGATTTGGCATAATAAAATGCAAGGAAATGAGCAATACATTGAAATTTATATAAAAATTCATTTTGTCTTCTCTTGTCTCTCTTCTTCTATCCTCCATCCTGGCTGCTATTGTTTGTTATTTTATACGGTGGTCTTGCTACTATCCACGGTGCTGGTGGCTGGTCGATATTGTCGTCGGAGATGGTAGAGATGACGTTGATTGTGGAGTGATGAGTGAGAGGATATTTTTTTTTTCTTTTTGTCTCTCCCTCTCTCTCTATTTTCCTCTCTTGCTCTCTCACTTGCTATTCACTCCAGTATTAATTTATTCCTCTCCTATATTCACTCTTGTGTTTTTTATCCTCTCTCATCTCATTCCCTTCTCGAACCTTATATTTATTTATTTATTTATTTTATCAACTTTAGTCTTGACTCCTCTTTCAATTATCATCATGCTCTCTAGATTTGGTTTTTAGATTTTCTTTGATTTTCCAAATTGCTTTATTTTGAATATTCATCAACTTGCAAACGATAAGCAAATGTTAAAACTACTAAAAGACCAAAATCAACATAAGAATGTTAAAAATACTTCTTCTTTTTTTATTTTTAATATTAAACCTGGTTTCCATTAAATTTTAAAAATTATTTTTGTTTAAAATAAATTATTTTATGTTTTTTTATTATTTTGATGTACTGATATTAAAAATAATTTTTTAATAATATAATAATTTTATTTTAATATATTTTTAAATAAAAAAATAGTTTAAATCCTGATTATTATTAGAGATTCTAAATAGAACAATATATATATATATATAT